>JAKOGI010001964.1:0-157221 GCA_029747015.1 Carnegiea gigantea
GTTGGAGCTTCAAATCCCATCACTCCGCATCACCATACAGGAAGGTTTGACGGAAGACGAAAATCACAGGCTTCGCTTAGCTCAGTTGGAGGCCCTTGATGAGAGGAGACTTCAGGCACAGCAAAAGCTAGAATGCTACCAAGCCCGTCTATCGAGAGCGTTCAACAAAAGGTTCGGCCACGCTCGTTCCAAGTGGGAGACCAGGTACTGGCAATAAGAAGATCGATCATTGTTTCTTACAAATCTGGAAGCAAATTCACCTCCAAGTGGGGTGGTCCTTATGTAGTCAGAGAAGTTTACACAAATGGAGTGCTGATGGAGTGCGCGTAGGACCCATAAACGGCAAGTTCTTGAAGCGTTATTATCCTTGAAATAGAATTAATGTTGTAAAGCTCCTAAGTAAGAGCCTAAACTACCCGTTCTTTCAAGTTAACTTCCTTTGTAATACTCCTGGCCTGCAAGAGTCTAAACTGTGAACGGCAAAACAAAACAAATAAAAAATATTCTGTTCTTGAACTACGTATGGCTTGATCCTTTAGGGTATTACATTCCCTTTAGGTACGTAAGCAACTTTGGTATATTTCTTAAGTACGACCATTTTTAAAAAAAAAAAAGAAGGATGAATAAATTGTGTTAGTGCATTGGTTTTGTTCATTGGATACAGCTACATATTATTGCGTAAACTCGAATTGAAAGATTCATCTTATTGCAATATATCAAAACCAATTACAATAAAACCATACTGAGTTCAAAAAGAAGTAGCAAGTTGCAAAATGGAAAAAAAAAAATCCAGAACAAATCCACCAGATATGGTCTAGGCATCCAGTGCGCCTAAAAGCTCTTGGGCACGTTTCCTTGCTGCTTCAACTTGAGCCGTTTCTTCAGCAGTAACTAGGGGCGCAACATCTAAATCAGCAACCTCTTTTTCAAGAAGAGACACACCATCTTTGGCTTTCTTCAATGAAGTTTCAGTCTCTACTAATTTGTCTTGCAATTCCAGCTCATCCACCTTTGCTTGCTCAAGATTCGCCTCAAGTAGCTCCCTTCGCTTATGAGCTTGGGCGACAGCAGTAGTTGTCTCATCAAACTGCGCACCGACCTTTTCCACTGAAGCTCGTGCCTCCCTAAGTTTGTCTAATAAGGCTGCCCGCTTGCTTAGCACATCTTTGGTAGGAGTATGATCTTCTAATTGGGCTTTCAATTTCAGGTACTGTCCGACTTCATTCAAGTATACCTCGACACTATTCTTCAGCCCTAAATAATCTGCCTGAAAGGATGATAACGTTTCATATATTTGCTCAGCTTCCTGGCGGATATTTGCAAGGTCGCCTTCTGTCTTTGGGATGAACTTTTTCAACTGTTGCGGAAAACGCTGCTTCACACTCAAGGCCAAATCATTAAACACGCCAGAAGCAATTCTCCCAGGGAAGTAGGTTACAACAGAATGAGCAGGTGATTCACAGCGCTCTGCTTGTTTCACTGGCAATGGCATTATGCTAATAGAATTGTCCTCAGTTGACTTGGCAGCAGGCATAGTCAAGGTGGCTTCACTGTCTTCGTCACCAAATACGGCCTTAAGTCTATCTCCGATTTCGGCAGTATATCCCTACATTAAAAGAAGGGTTAAGTAAAAAAGGGGGGGGGGGGAAGGAAAAGGGGCCAGGATAATAAGATGCACCTCTCCCTTTGCTTTGTTCGCCGATTTCAGTGAGCTCGTCGCACTGTTAGACTTGTTCCTGGAGTTAGGCAGCTTGGTTGCAATGTCTGGTTTGCTTTTCGAGCCTGACAAATTCTTCACTCCACTAATGGAAGACCTAGCACCCAAACCTCTCAAAGCTTCAATCTTCTCCTTACCAGGCGAACAACTTCTACTTTTCTGAGGGGATGTGTTTGCTCCCAACGGGGAACTATCTCCTCTTTCTTTTCTAAGCTCAGCTGGGGATAGGGCATGTTCATTACGCTGCTGCATGATTGGCTTATGTCCACTTGCTTTACCAGAGGTGACAACTAAGGCGGATGCATCATCAGCAACTCTCACTTTAGAAGTTCTTCGTGGTTGCACAGTCTCGCCTCTAGGATATTTAGGCCCTTGAGAGAAAAGATCGCCCCGCGAAGATCGCCACCAATTAGCGTATGCAATAGTAACCAGTGTAGACTTCTTGTCAAGAGGAGCAGGAATTGTCACGCTGGACCTTGTTATATGTTCTGTAAGGTTGAACCAATAGCGAGCTATGTCCTGTAAGGTGCCCTCTCGGTCATTCATCTGTGGCTCACTTAGTACATCTTAATAGAAGCCAAATTGTCGCCCAAACTTACAAGGGAAGTATGGTTCGATCACAATTGTTCTTCGTTGTCGCAAGGTCAAAAACCCAGAGCGGAGGCAAATTAAATATGTTTTCCAGCTTGAGGATAAATTTTGGGTGTCAATCAAGGTGATCGATGTATCCTTCATAAGAGCGTTAGAATACATGACAGACGGATCCTTGCACTTCAATAGCTCTCGAGCTTCTTGTATGTCAGGAGTCCGATTCATCTTTTCACCAGAGAACCTCACCATTTTAGGATGGCCGTGTCGATGATGGGGATGATCAAAATAAGTTGGAAAGTAAGTCCCTAACCATCCATAAACGTAGTGAATGGGGAAAATTATTTCCAACTTATTTAGGCTCCGAGCCATAGAAATTCTATGCAATCCCCGATAAACGCTAGCTAAAGTAGGAATTGCGAGGTTTAAACATTCCCCGTGAGCCAATTTGCTTGCAGCTACAAACACAGCTAGGCAATAAGGCACACTGCTTCAGTTGGTAGCACAAAGGAGCATAACTAACAGGAAATAAGCGCAGCAAGGTAGGTCTCTTCGATTAGGGCCTCAGGAATATTGAGCGTCACAAAAGGGTCCTTCTCTCTCTTCGTTCGCCCTGTACGAGGAGCAATCATACAAGATGGGCATGATGTGTTTGTTGGAGCTTTAACTCGCTTTCTGTTGTCACGACTGGGAGGAGGTGTGTAAATCTATCGCCCTCGAAACCAGAAGCATATCCATTCGGTAGTAGGAAGTTGAACAATGCCATGAACATCTTGGCATATTCTGTGGAATGCAGAAAAGAGGAATGTGCAAGTCGCTGGAATATCATTTTCTCCACGTCCTGCAGAAAGGAGTTCTCTGGCGGATGGAATGACTTCTTCGTAGTAAGCACCGTCAGTTGGAAGTCCACCTATAGTCCGCAAATCTCATAAGGAGATTGACATATCGCCACTCTCTGTGCAAAAGGTGTTAGTAGTGTGGCACCACAGCTCACAGAATGCTTTGAAGACGGTGAGACTCATGTTATAAGAGAACAATGATGCATACAGTCCGTCATGAAGCCTCCATTCCTTAAGTTTGTCTTTGTTGCGACCAATGACGTCTTCAAGCCATTCCCAATAGCACGGTATGAAGAAGTTGTGGGAGAAACAAGGTGAAAAATTGCCCCATGATAGTGTCCCATCCATGATACGATGTCGGAGTAAGGGTATTGCTCCTTGAGAAGGGGTGGAAGATGTAAATAATGGCGAGCTAAGCTTCAAGACTCTCAAAGTCGTGATGACTCCGTCTGATCTTTGTATGTCGCGGGTAGACTCCACACTCCAGCATGAATCTGCAAGGTAGTTATGGAGTAAAGAACGTCTGGACGGTAGGGGTGTTGGCATATCTACGCGGAGAGTCACGCCTTCTTCAATTGGATCATCTTCTCTGTCCAGGATGGTAAGAGTTGGCTTCTTGGGATCGGATGATGAATCCAGAAAATGCACCATGACTGCACGGAGGAAATTTAAGTCGACCCCAATTAGATTAAATGAGGGAGTCGCCTGCGAAGAATCGAATCTACGGGAAGAAACGATTCCTCGTCTTAAAAGTCGACCTCACTTCGCAATCTAATTGGAGGAGTCATGGCTGAAAGGAAGAAATTCAAGTCGACCCCAATTAGATTAAATGAGGGAGTCGCCTGTGAAGAATCGAATCTACGGGGAAAAACGATTCCTCATCTTAAAAGTCGACCTCACTCCGTGATCTAATCGGAGGAGTCGTGGCTGAAAGGAAGAAATTCAAGTCGACCCCAATTAGATTAAATGAGGGAGTCGCCTGCGAAGAATCGAATCTACGAGGAGAAACGATTCGTCATCTTAGAAGTCGACCTCACTTCGCGATCTAATCGGAGGAGCCGTGGCTGAAAGGAAGAAATTCAAGTCGACCCCAATTAGATTAAATGAGGGAGTCGCCTGCGAAGAATCGAATCTACGGGGAGAAACGATTCCTCGTCTTAGAAGTCGACCTCACTTCGCGATCTAATCAGGGGAGTCGTGGCTGGCAGAAAGAAATTTAAGTTGATTCAGCAGCTTCCTGGAAAAAAAAAAAAAAAAGAAGAAGAGAACATAAATTTAAGTTCTTCAACAAAAAGCAAAAAAAAGGTCACAAAAAAAAGGAGGCCAGAATGTTCTCGGCAGAAGCAAGGCCACCAAACGAAACAAAAGCATCCACATTTACGATGAGGTGTTAGTCTCATTATGACCAACATTCTGGAATAATTTGACCAATTTGTCAAAAATGGGTACAGCGCAGCAACCCCATCGTTTTCGCTTCTTCTTTCTCTCTCTTCCTCTGTTCTGCCTGTTTCTCTCAAAACCCCATGGCCATGGCTGCCCCTCTCTCTCCTACCTTCCTTCCTCTGCTCTCTCTCTCTCTCCCCTCCCTCTCCTTTGAAGTGATGATTAACAATGGAGAGCAAAAAAAAAAAAGCAAACAAACAAAAAAAAAATATACAGAAGAAGAAAAGGGGTAAATAATCACAACAAAAAAATAAGCACTTCTCTCCAGCAATGAGGAAGAAGACGCAGAAAAAAAAAGACCACTGGGAAGATGGAGATCACTGGGAAGCGCAAGTAAATCTCCCAAGCTCTGCATCAATGACGGAATCAACGGCAACCCCAAAAAAAAAACAAAAGAGAGAGAGAGAGAGAGAGAGAGAGAATCACCTCGAGTTAAAATACAGTGAACTGAGAAAAAATTGGCGAATTTGAGGCATCTATAGATGGGTTTATATAGTAGGCAATTGAAGTTTCCTACTGTTACTCTAATTCGAATATTGGTAAATTTTATCTCTTTGAGTTATTGGCAAATTCTATCTAAAACTGTTTTGGTCTCAGATTTGGATTCAGTGGAGACTGCAGTGATTTTCGGTCTCAGATTTAGAGACCATAATTCAGATTCGGTTTTGATTAGAGACCAAAAGGATTTCGGTCTCCAAAGGGGCTTCATTTTTTGAGAAGGCTCTAGTCATTTCAGAGACCGAAAAATATAATGGTCTCTAAATAAATTTGGAGACCAAATGTTTTGGTTTCAAATTGCAATTAAGTCAGAGACCGAAATGTAGATTCGGTCTTACTCTAAGACCAATTACATTTTCGGTCTCTGAATTTGAAACCGAACTCCAGAATTGGTCTCCATTAGAGACGAAAATCATTTTTGGTCTCATCTTTAGAGACCGCTTGTGTATTTCGGTCTCCAACTGAGACCAAAATGGCTCGGTCTCACTAGAGACCAATATAGCCGGTCTCTAACTTCGGGGGAAAATCAGAACCAAGTCCTTCGAGCGCGGGCACTCCTCACTCAAACTCCACCATTTCGCCTCGTTCGCGCTCTCTGCTCTCTGCTCTCTGGTCTCCGCCCTGTCACTCACTCCACCGGCTTCCTCCTTCAAGCTTCTACTCTCTCACTCACTCACTTCCTTTCTCATCTCCCGGCGTTTGGTTACTGCTCGGTCGTGGGTCGCTGCTTCGAAGCCCCGACAACCCACCAAGGTATGGCTCCCATCTCAATCGCCTATGCTGATGCCACATTCTGGTTGTTCTCCTCCCATTCATGGGTCTTCACTCATTTTGGTGCAGCTTGCTCTGAATTGAGGTGTCGATTTGAGGATTCTAGGGTTATTTTTGGCATTGCTTTGCTTCCCCATCCCTGTGATTTGCTTTCTGTCTAGTTGAACGCCGTGATTTGCCTCCCATTCGTGGGAATTGCTTGATTTGGTTACTTATAGTGAATTGCACGCCAGGTGTTCGTTAAAATGCCTCACTTGTGTGTTTCTCGCAAGGCTACCTGGAAGAGGACCCAGACCCTGAACCCTCACTGCTGACTTCCACTACTTCACTGTGACTTTGCTAGTAAGAGGTACATTCAAACATCTCTAGCCAAAAAGGCCACACTCTCATAAAGTTCTTAATTACCAGTTTACAAAAGTTGCAAAAGCACAATTATCCTCATCAAATTCTTACAATTGAGAATCATTAGCAGTACTAGAATTCATTAAATACATCATTTCTTCCCTTTGATCAACTAAACAAAAATAAGTGTAAGATACAGCAGTACTACATAATTTTTGTATAATTTATGTGATTTAAGTGATTTCCAACTTAACATGAGCACTTACGATCACTGATGAGTTTTAATGCAAACTAACACAATGCTATCGAATTAAGTTCTATTATTTGGAATTGTACGTGTAGCAACGATTCACATGGGATCCCGAGCATGAGGCATTAGTCAAAGAGAATGGCAACAAAAGGTGCGTGTAAGGGTGAAAGATATAGTGAACAACGCCAGGAGGAGCCCTCCGGATAAGATCATTACCTGGATGACGGATAATCTTCGAGCATCATTGCAGACCAGGAGGGAAACTGATGAGGAATTCAAGAAGCGGTCTGAGTGGAACAAGAAGAACAAGACAGAGGGGCCGAAGGCTAAGATTGGGCACAGTCAGGAGTCAATATCAGCGACAATGTGGGTTGAGAAACTAGTATGAAAATCTAAACTATTTCACTGGAATACGTGGTTTTAACTTTGCAAGGTTGCTAATGTAAACAGGTATATCTGTATATGATAGACGAAGCAATTAGGAAGAAGACCTTCGGCTGCTGAATTGTTTGCGACCACTCATTCAAAGGTTGATGATAATGGTCAGCGGATTTGGTGCGATGCTCACGCGTAGAGTGTTTATGTAAGTATTGTACCAACCCCTCCGATTCAAGTTAGATGACCAAAATATGTAAACAAGCTTTTAATTCTGCCATTAATTCTGCTAGGTAATTCTAATCAAGAAGAATTCAGTTATTCACGGGAATAAAAATAAATACCCTTAGTAGGTACTACTAAGAAGAACATTGATTTAAGTTCTATAAGCATTCATAGATCAATTGATGCTGTTTTCTTGATTTTTAGGATATAAACCCCAATGCTCCGGATGTGTGATCCGTTGAGATGTATACGTGGTGTACTCCGGGCGTGTGACCCGTTGAGCGTACGAATGTATTGTGTAGCTTTATTTGTTGCAGGGAATATATTATAGCTTTAAGCCTGGGATATGGTCAACTTTTAGGCAGAACTCTCCCGTTTCTTCCCAGAAATAAAAATATATATGTCTTTAATTTGCTCTTCCTATGTGTACCTGAAGATGAGTTAATCTTGAATGATTATCTGAGTTCATCTCGTTAATTTGCCCCTTTGTGTTTGACTGTTTATATTCATTCCGATGATGCAGGACAAATATGAGCAACTGAAAGCAGGAACTGATGTGCAAGTCGGTTCAGCAGCTAATAATCACCTGTTCTTCAAAGCTAGTGGTGGCTGGAGTCAGAAGGGCACTATATACGGACTTAGAAGAGAGGGTCCTGCCATATTTAAGAGACCGACCACGTCTAGGCGTAGTGGCTGCAACAGTTCGTCGGCATATTCCTCTCCAATAGTTACTCAGCTCCAGGATCAATTGCAAACGACTCAAGCTCACCTACATTCGACAGAGGAGGAGTTGAGGAGTACTAGGGAGGAGTTGAGTAGTACAAGGGAGGAGTTGGAAGCTACGAAGAAGCAGCCGGATGACCAAAGGATTGGATTGCTGGAGCTTAACGCTCGGTTTGATAGCTTCGCGGCGCTCCTTAGCCACCCCACCTGCGCAGATAACTCTCAAGCATCCTCATAGATGTAGGTATGTATGGTATGCTTCAACTTAGTTAGGGTGCGTACATGTAATTACTTGAACACTTGAAGGTGGAACATTGGTATCGGGACTTCTTGTATGGTTGCGGAATGTGTGTGACATGGCACTGTTGTATATAGTTGTTGTAGTTTTGCAATGCGAAATTATGAAAATTTTGGTGTATTTTCGGATGCTGCAGCACGTACCTTGATATATCGTATGTAGGGGCAATTATGGCCCACACATGTAACTAGCATCATCTGTAAAATGGGGAGAAATAAAGCAAAAATTGTGTGCAGGTTAGAGACCGACACACAAATTTCGATCTCTGACTGAGATCGAAACCAGTGTTCGGCCTCCAAATTCACATAAAAGGGGCCTCAGTCTCTACTGGAGACCGAAATAAAATCCGGTCTCCAATTGAGACCGAGGGCAAGGGTCTCCACTAGAGACCAGTCTCTCTTTGGTCTCAAATGGAGACCGGCCCACTTGGTCTCAAATTGAGACCAGTACACTGTGGTCTCAGTCAGAGACCATGTGGGTTGGTCTCTAATTGAGACCAATAATTTCTGGTCTCAATTAGAGACCGGCCAATTTGGTCTCAACTAGAGACCGGTTTTTCCAAACTCGGTCTCCAATTTTGAATTGCTACCAAACATTTGGAGACCGAAGCAATTCGGTCTCCAAAATTAAATAGAGACCGAATTGTCAAGTTCGGAGACCGAATTTCTTCGGTCTCAAATGGGCCGGATTGTTGTAGTGATTGTGATATATGTGAATTTTTTCAAATGAATATATATAAATCACATATGGTTCAATCATTTGATAGCTATGAGACACAACACAACATTAATGTATGGTCCGCAAAATTGTTGAATAATCCTTTATTAATCTTGTCCATCGATCAAAAGCATTTACAATGTCTCGTCCTCAAAAGGCAACACCACAAACATAAGCCAACAATAAAAGTTATGATATCTATACATCAACATCAGAGAGGAGCAATGCATAACATCATCAAACTAATAATACCTAAAATTATTTTTCATTTTTTTTAGGGGAAAAAAATCAACACAGTGGATACATTGGCGTAGCTATAGTTTTTTAGGCAGCCTTGATACCCCCCAAAAAAAAAGGAGAGCTAAAGTTTTACATCTAAATTTTTAAAATGGACACCGGCAAAGCTAATTAATATTATCCAATCTAAAAAGCTTAGAAGGGATAAAAATATTTTTTAAAAAAATTGGACCCACACAAAGTGAAATGTAATTTCCTCCTATATGCTTGTCTTCTATGTTGGCAATTTTTGAAAGCTGTCAAATTTTCAACCCCCGCCCTCGATATGGGGTTAAGGGTAGTAATATCTAGTAGAACATTTTGAATTCTCATGTTACTAGTTCAATATTGATACAGAAAAATATACTAAACTTGCTTATATTAAAATAATATGTATATTTCCACAATATTGGAAATGAATGACATTGGAAATACCTACTAATTAAGACCTAAAAAAAAAGTTATATTGTTCTGACTTGTAAATTCCAATAAAAATGAAGCTTGCCTTGCATTGTGCTTTCCTACGCCAACAACAATTACAAATTTACAATAACAGCACTAGGAATGCAAAGAATGATATCTTTCCTACAAATTACTCGGTGGTATATATGGCCACTGGGTAGCTAATAGTTTTGGATGATCAATGATGGTTAATGACAAAATTTCTTCCTGAAATTTTGCCCGACACAAAAATTATATGATGTACGTTTTTATTCGAAACATCATGAAAGTCTTTACTATTCCTTATTCTTATTCGGTCGCAGAGATGAGGATGATCAGATAGATATATGGGTATACGAGATTGGATAAAATTAGGAATGAAGTGATAAGAGACTTAGTCAAAGTAGCGCCCATCGAAGACAAGATGAGGGAATCAAGATTAAGATGGTTTGGCTATATGAAAAGAAGGAGCGTGGACGCACCAGTAAGGAGATATGAGACTATTAACATCCCTGTCGTTAACAGAGGGAGAGGTCGACCAAAGAAGAGTTTGGATGAGATGATTAGAGGGGACCTGAAAGTTGTAGAATTGACGGAGGATATGGCTCAGGATAGAAGACTCTGGCGGGATAGGATTAAAGTCGTAGATGGAGGAGCTTTGTCGGCATAGTGCTTGTCGGTTGTAGTAGGGTAGGTTTTGTTGAGGGTCCATATTTGTTGTGTTGTTTGCAGGTAGTACTTGCTTCTGAAGAGGTTATTATATGTCTATCGCTGCTAAGGTATGGTACCTCCCCCCCTCTGCTTTACTATACCAGTGGTTCTCTCTCTCTAACCCTTCTTTTATAAATGTTTACAAATGTTTACAAAATTCTTGTTTGGTGGGTCGCTTGGAATCAGCCTCTCTACGGGCAGAGATGTCGGTTGAGGTAAGGCTGCCTACATCTGAATCTCCCCAAATCCTGCGAAAGCAGGACCCACACTGGGAGTTGTTGTTGTATTCTTATTCGATCGGAAGATCATCATTAAAAGTAAGGAAGAAAAATGATGAAAAATTATTCCTAGTTCTTTCAATCCCTCTTTACTAAAATTTTAATTTCTCACACTATAATTTGGAGTGTAAGAGAGAGTAGGATTATATTTATGGAATGGCACGCAAGTCAGCACGATGTAGAGTTCCATCTTGCGGCGTTTGCCTTTTGTCTTTTTGTGTGTTTTCTTTTTCTTTTCTTTTCTTTTTTTTGTAAATCATAACTTTTAGGTGATTAAAAAAAAAAGTTGTATCTTATGGGATAGATATTTGACAATTATTTTATTTGGCGATCTAAATTTACCTTGGATATAAAGGTAAAGGTAAATTAGTTACAAAAGTTGGAACTTGGGATTTTTTAGAGGGATATAGACTCCCATTTAGAGTTCCAAAAACTAGAACTTCGATTGCAGATGCTGTTAGATTTGTGATGCTGTAAGATTTGTTTCTTAAATAATACTTCCTCCGTTGACTTTTCAGACATAATAAGAAACAGTAAGATAAACCAACTATTTTAAAGGTAGTGTATCTATAATGCCCTTACTAATTTGAATTTAAAATGTACTTTTAATTGTCCATTTCTTTTCACAGTTGTTTTTGAATTAAAAAATAAGATAGTTTAGAAAATTTTATAAATTAGAATTCCATTTTAAAAAAAGTAAATATTAATTTGGGACATTCCTTAAAAAAATAAGGGACAACCTTTTTGGATGGAGGGAGTAATTATTATCAAGTGGTAGTTATTTATTTGTTTTTTACTCTTTCGTACTCCCTTGACTCTTACGGCTCATTTGATTCTGTATAATCAAAGTGCTGATGTAATCAAAATGGTAATGATGATTTCATTACTATGTTTAATTACTATTAAGAGATGTAATAAAGATTGGACTGTACTTATATTTACCTCAATCTATGCAAATACAACTACTTGGCTTTTCCTAAACTATTGTGATTGCATACCTTTGAATCAAAGTCTACCAAAACATAAGCTAATTATATATTTGAGAAATTTCTCCCCATTTTTCCTATTGTCTCTCCTCTGCTTTCTATCTTTTAGTACTACACCACCATGTTTTTAAAGATTTGAAGGCTCTTTCCCCCTCCTCTCTATATTAGATAAAGTTTAGCATAGACTATGATCACATTATTGTAACTACATTTTGTACGTTCTAGACATCCTCATCTCTCTCTCACACGCATCATCATCATCTTCTTCTTCTCTCTCTACTTGCTAACTTCGACAATATTACATTATTGTAATTTAGAAGAAATAGAGTGAAGTAAGTCTCATATGAAGTATCGTCATCATGATGTAAGATATTGGATTACAATTATCAAGAAAGTTACAAAGAATTAAAGCAGCAAAATAAAATGTGAATCAAATTGCAAGTACTTCATGCCACGTGTAAAACTAAGTATTGTTTGTAAATAAATTCATCTCATTACAATTGTAAAAACTTCTAACCAAACATTATAATATAATTATTATCCCATTCTCTTATACTGACAATTGCATTACATGGTTGATTCTATTGGGCAATAATTACATTATTTTCAACCAAACGTCATATTACTGTAAAACATCCAAATAATCATATGATACTTACTCTTTCTACCCTACCTTCCTCTCACCCCTTTTTAACTCTTACTCCGCTTCTAAGCAGACCCTAACCAGCACTACCCATTGATTAGGCAGGTTGCTTCTCTAATCTCTAGTCAACTCAGGTTGGCCCGGCCAGGCACATACGCTAGCAAGTCTACCTCTATTTTTTTGTTTTTGTTTTTGTTTTTGTTTTTTGGGATCAATAAACTTGGCAAAATTAATCAACTTAGCACAGAAGCAAAAATAAATTATAATATTTGTGTGATATCAATGACAACGAAAACACAAGCAAATAACACATTAGAGTTCATAATGAGGTATATATTATGTGGATTTGTCGTAAAGTGAATATGTGTTTAATAAAGCTATAGATTTCAAACTGGATGGTGCAATGAGAGTTAACTTATAGTGTTTGAAGAATTTGATATTTATATTACATGTAATGCAAGGACGAGATTAAAGAGAAGTAGTGAGAGGCGTCTTGATTCTGGATTAGGTGAACCTATCAGTAAGGACGAGATTAAAGAGACCCTAAATAAGATGACTATTGGGAAGGTAGAGGGACCAGACAAGATACCGATGAAAGTGTGGAAGTGTTTGGGGAAGAGGGACTAGGGTGGCAAACAGAGTTTTTCAATGTTATTTTTAGGACCGCTAAAATACCTAGAGAATGGAGATTCAGTATAGTCATCCCATTATACAAGAACAAAAGTAATATCCAGAATTGTAATAATTATAGATGTATAAAATGTTTAGTCACACCATGAAGTTGTTAGAGAGGGTGATTGAGAAAAAGTTGTGGAAGGACATTTTGATCAATATTAGAGAACCAATTTGGATTTATGCTTCACAGGTCGACCGTGGGGGCGATTTACTTCCTTAGAAGGCTCATGGGATTGTATAGAGATAGAAAGGTAGATCTTCATATGGTGTTCATTGACCTGGAAAAAGCATATGATAAAGTTCCGCGTGAAGTGTTATGGAGATGCTTGGAAAAGAAAGGAGTGTTACTTATGTATATCCGAGTTATTAAAGATATATATAAGGGAGGTAGGACGAGTGTTAGGACGCCAAGAGGGGCTACCAATGACTTCTATGTTGGTATGCGCCTGCATCAGGGTTCCGCTTTAAGCCAATTTATTTTCACTCTAGTTATGGATGAACTCATAAAAGGAATTCAAGATAAGTTACCATGGTGTGTGTTATTCGCAGATGACATTGTTCTTATTGATGAGACCAAAGAGGGAGTTAATGACAAATTGGAGCGATAGAAACATACATTGGAGTTTAGAGGTTTTAGAGTAAGTAGATCGTAAGCTGAATACCTTTATTGTTGTTTGAGTGAAAGGGAAGATACAGGGGGAGAAGTTATTATTGATGAGATAACAATATCAAAGGTTGAGAAGTTTAAATATCTAGGCTCGATCATTCAACAGAATGGGGATATTGACGAAGATATTAATCAGCGCATAAAAGTGGGTTGGCAAAAATGGAAGTATGCTTCAGGTGTGCTATGTGATAAGAGGATGCCAGTATGTTTGAAAGGCAAAGTTTATTGTATAGTAGTTAGACCTGTTGTACTATATGAATCGGAGTATTGGCCTATAAAGAAGACTCAGGTTCAACAGTTGATAGCAGCAAAGATGAGGATGATTAGGTGGATGTGTAGTTATACGAGAACGGATAGGATTAGGAATAAAGTAATCAGAGACTTAGTTAAAGTGGCCCCCATCGAAGATAAAATGAGAGAAATAAGACTCAAATGGTTTAGCCATGTGAAAAGAAGGAGTATAGACGCTCCAGTAAGGAGATGTGAGAGGATTAACATCCCTGAAGGTAAAAGAGGAAGGGGACGATCAAAGAAGAGTTTGCACGAAGTGATTAGAGATGACTTGAAAGTTGTAGGATTGACGGATGACATGACTCAGGATATGAGACTATAGCAGGATAGGATTAGGATCTTCGATAACTAAGAGTTGGCCACCTGATTTGGTTGGGGTTTTTCAATTGCAGTAAGGTAGGTTTGGCTGTGGTTTTTTATATGTCGTATTTGTATGCAGATAGTACATACTTCTGGGAAGAGACATTGTTTGCCTACCTCGATCTATTTGTTAAGGTATAGTACCTTCCTCTGCTATGATGTACTTATGTTGTACTTATGTTTACATAGTTACGGCCACCTGATTTATTAGTATTTCTTAGTTCATTCTCTGCTGTGCATCCTTAGTTTTTTTCCCATTAAATGTTTTCACAAAATCCTTCTTCTATAAAATGTTTTCACAAAATCTCGTTTTATGGGTCTCTTGGATTCAACATCTCTACAGGTATGGATGCCGATAGATATAAGGCTGCCTACATCTGAATTTTTTCAGACCCCACAAAAGCGGGACTCACACTGAGAGGTGGTATTGTTGTTTTATTACGTGCAATGCACATTGTCTAGCTACTTTGATTGGTTATGTGAGTTAATTATTTGGGTAATTTAGAAGATTAAGTATTCTATTTGTATGCCATCGGTCAGACTTGAGTGCTTAGGAACCTGAACACTTTATTCTCCAGGTGTGCCACCGCTTAGAGCTGTATTCAGGTCTCTACATGTTTGAGTTCATAGGTCATATATTCTTTGGCTGTCGAGGTGTACATTTGAGTCAAGTTGTTCTCTTGCGTGCAGCGTGCTCCACTGGTCGTTGAGTAACTTGAGTTTTTCTAGTATATTTGTATATGCTCCACTGCTCGTTGAGTTCATATTTTATTTCTTTTACGTTTTTATTATAGCATAACAGATACAAGTGAAAACGTAATGAGCCTAGGGTAATCAGCTGATTGCCAAATTTTGGGTCAAACCTTGCCAATTTTTCTATGAAATCAATGGGAAAAAAATATCGTAGTTCTTTTTTAATTCCCTTGTAACCTCAATGAGGTTGGAACCTTTCAAAGTAACTAAACTGTAGAGTTTGACTATTACAATTCCCTTCCATACTTATGACTTTCCTTCTCTAGGAATCGTTATGTCACCTAGACAATCAGGTCTATGAGTCTATCATATAAGAGTTGATAAGTTGAACCGGTCAGTCTGGATCATCATCGAATGCCCATAATGGACAATAAACACACCCCAAATTGAAGTCCCTCTTTATCTCACAACTTAAACATTTATTGTAGGCATCTTAGAACTTTTTTATTTATTTATTTTTTTGAAAAGGGCAAATGTATAGTAACTTAATTAACCCTTTTCACAAGGGTTATACTTAAATTATCATCTCACAAGGGTAACTCTTATGACAAAAATGATTGTCATCTAACTTTTTATGTATGTGCCTTTTCTTTTTCCTATAAAGGAAAGAGATCATTGTACGTTGACATTCAAATTAACCAAAAAAAAATCTAAACATAATCATGGAATATGACCAATTCTCATCATAAAATCAATAAATGAGCACTGGCAGTTCAACCAAGCTAACATAACTGAAGCTTGATCAACTATATGTGGACTCGATTTGCCGAACAACAAATTCAAAATCAAACTTTGATCAAATCAAGCTCAAGCTGATATTTGGCTAAGCCAAGGGCACTCAGCCCGTTAACCATCCTACCCACATATGATAAATGTAGTGAACAATTTAATAGTCTTTTTCATTTTTTGTGTACTCAATGGATACCAAGCAATACAACTTTGCAAGGCAAATGGGTACACTATCTAATAGGTTAGCCAATTTCAGTTCTACACTTAAATGACGACAAATCATGTGCCAAATTAAACATGAAACTTTTCACCTCAATATTGGACAGATATATACAATTGGATATTTTAAGAAAATATGCAATATTAAATATTGCATATTAAAAATGGTGCCTTGGAATCAGCTACGGATCAACCTTTATCTCCGTGTGATCAAAAGGTCATGGGTTCGAGCCTTGAATCAGCCACTGACAAAGTCACGTTAAGCTGCCTACAATTCACCCCTTAGAGTAAAGCCCTTCCCCAAACCCTGCGTGAACGTAGGATGCTTGTGTATTGGACTACCTTTTTTTTATGCAATATTAAATGTTATTCAATTCAAACAAAGTACAATGGTCTACTGTTGGAAAAATGAGATTCAAGCTTAGAAGTCAAAACTTAATAGGTTTTTTTTGGGGGGGGGGTCAGAAACTATTAGGTCAAAACTTTAATGAACACTACGATGAACGACATTGGAATTTCCTAAACCCAAAAAATAAGTTTGAATTCATGACATTTACAACTACGAAGAGTCCCAATGCTAAGAGCATATCCAACGGTTTGCTCGTGAACCAAAAGAGCTCGCGAGCGAGCGGTGACCGCCTCGAGAAGCTTGTAGCAGACTGGGCTCGCGAGCGCCTCGTGAGCTGGCTCGGGGGTTCAAGCTGCTTGCCGTCCTGCTTTTGTTGTCCAACTCAGCAAAAACGGTATCGTTTTCAGATTGATTTTTAGGGGGAAGATCTGAGGTGTGGGGGGAGAGAAAGTGATCGGAACAAGAAGAGAAGACGAAGATGGGGATGAAGAAAAGCAGCAGATGAAGATGTTGAAGATGGAGGCTTTTAAAAAAATAAAAGTTTCTTAAAGGAGAGAGAAAGTGATGGGCTAGGTATTTTTTAAAAATGGTTGCATTCTCATTGATTGGTATTCTTTTTTTATTAATTTTGCTATTGTAAACTAATTATTTAATTCTAAAAAAAGTACAAATTATTTTCTAGTCAAATAAATAATAATAAAGGACCATAAAATAATACCAATAATACAAATAAAAAAGTAAAATTATTTAAATATGTTTAATTGTGCGGTTTATATGTATTATTTTATTTGATGAGGGACAGTAGTGAGCCTGCCATTGGAGGGAGTGAGGATTATGAGGTAAAAAGTTAGAGAGAGGGTTGATGTGGCAGTGATAGGGCCCAACTGGTGAGCCAAAAAATGACACACTATTGGCTTTGCTTCCAAAGTTTTCCCACATACCATCCATGTAGTAAAGTAGTGAAGACTACTGTCCTTTTGGTGGGAATGAGACTAGCCTCTTTAAGAGCATGTGCAGCAGTGCAGGAGTGAGCCAAAACTTTGACTCATAAATAGGGGTCTACCCCTTTTACGTCACCCTATGAGCTAATTTTTTAGCTCACAAGCCTCCCCTTCTCCAATACAAGGCGCATGATGTCGGCTCATCACATAAAATAATACCTATAAATGTTGCAATTAAATATATTTAAATAATTTTACTTGTTTCCTTTATTATTATTTATTTGACTAAAAAATCATTTGTATTTTATTAAGAATTGAATACTTAGTCTACAATGGCAAAATTAATAAAAAAAAGAATATCAATCAATGAGAATGACCCATACTTTCTGTCTCCTCCCAACAACTTCTATTTTTTTTTTTAATAAGCCTCCATCTTCATCTTCTACTTTTCTCCATCTGCTTTTCTCCATCTCCAACTTCGTCGTCTTCTTCTTGTTTCCACCAGTTTCTCTCTCCCTCCAGCTCAGATCTTCCCCCAAAAATCACTCTGAAAACGATGTCGTTTTGCTGAGTTGGAGGAGAAAAGCAAGGCAGACCTCCGCACCAGCTCACGAGACGCTCGCGAGCCCGGTCTGCTGCAGCTTTCCTGAGCCGGTCACCGCTAGCCCGGTGGCGTTTTTTGGCTCACGAGCCTGCCGCTGGAATTGCTCTTTGCTCCTATAAAATTCGTTTTCCTATTTTTTTTGGCACGAATATCATAGATTATCGAGTCATTTTAGTTGCTTCAACCAAAAAACGAAAGAAAAAATGAAAGCTCTCCGTACGATATTTTTCATACTGCTAATGGCGGTTTTGTTTTCTCCTCCGTTTCTATTACTTGCTGAAGGAACTTCCACAGGTTATGTTTATCTCCTTCCTTTATTAAACCTTTATGTTAATTTTGCACTAACCCTGAAAGCTATAGGCACCATTTTTAACTTACATTGAATTCATTAGTTAGTTGAACAAAATAAGTAGAATCAATAATCAAAAATTATTTCGATACCTACCAGGATCATTAGCCATTATATTCCGACAAATTTGAACCAATTACACCCTAAAATTCTCATTTATTAGTTCTCACATATTAAACACCACCCAAGTGTAATTACAGCCTTTTCCAAATTGGATTCTATTTCCAATTTTCCAAACACTTTCATCAAATTAAATGGCCTCTGCCGTTTCCCAGAAAGATGCAATCCTATCTCACAGTTTATATCCTGGAAGTTTGATTTCTGTTCCCCTGTCATAACATTTCAGGCCGACGAATGTTGAGACCAGGAGGCGGAGGTCCACCGAGCCCAATGGCAAACACTTCTCAACAGCAACGTGATCATTGACATTGTCAAATTTGACCAACCACTCGCATCTATCAAAGTAAAGGAGTGGGAAAGTTTATACAATGATATCATACTTTTGAAGGTCTTTTCTCTCTTTTGTTTTGTCATTTGTAATCTCCCTATTAAAGTTGCGTCTATTTAATAACACTGGTTAATTCTTATAGATATCTCTTCTTCAAAAATTTTAGCAATTTTTGTATAGAATTTTAGATAATCTTTCAAATTACTGGTGTTCCAGGACACCAAAGAATGTGTACCACTCATACTTGGGATTGGAGCCGTTCTTGTACAATTGCAAAAGGCAACATGTCTAAGACTTTCTTGGATATGGGTTACCTCCCTCTGTATCGCATAATTCTCCACCTTGTACATGTGGTGTATTCGTCATTCTAACTTTAAAATCTGTCGTATTTCTATTGATTTTTTTGGGGGTGTAAATGGAGCTATGAAGACCGATGTAAATAATTCCTATCGAAATTTAGATCCTTCTTGCATAAGATTTGAATTCACCCTAAGTTAGATTACCCTCAATATAGTGGCATATATGCAGAAACACTCGCCAGCTTTGATCATATGATGCATGTCACGAATTCAAACTTATTTCCAGAATTAAGCTCTTATTATCAATATATATCAATTGTGACTGCTGACTAGAACAATTAGTCAAGTCTTTAAAAATTATACCGTGAAAAAGTTCAATTTAAACGTCGACTATAGTTGCTTTAAGACATCCACATGCATGTGCGTGCACACATCCACAATCAATATTCGCGTGCACACACCACAAAGAAAAAGGGAAATCTCTCAAAAATCTAATAAGATCATTTATCATATATGCCTGTAATGCAAAGACTTCCTTTTCCACGACTTCCACACGCCTAGAATACAGAATACTTTTGTGCGTGGTTCAAATAACGATTGAAATAATTTGTAATGGTTGCTAAAGAGAAATCTGTATAATATATACGTCGTCTCAGTCAAGAAGGTGATCGAGCTATTCACATTCAAAGGTAAGCAGGATTACTATACATCGCAAAATATTATATGCTCCTGGGGACATGAGCACAGTAACAATGGGAACAGGTGAATTGGATCGGCATCAATATATCCAATACCTCTCTAGACTGTGGATGGGATAACATCAGGGCAAAACCTCCGTGCACGACTCTTCACTTTTGGTGCGGCCTTTAATTCCTGAATGAGCTTCCAAGAGCCATCCACACATGTGAGTGGATCAGCTACAGCCGCCATTGCTGTTCTTCTCCCTTTCCGTATTACTTGCTAATCTGTGTGTACTCTTGACCGTGAACTGACCATCCGAAATCAAAGTCCCAAGTTCTTTTAAGGCATCAATACATCCCAAGGTATAGCTTGAGTATCTTTCGCTTGTTGGGGGTTGAAGTACGCAGCCGCATTTCCAAAAGCCTGCCCAAGCCCTACATGGGACTTCAGGTTACAAATTTAAATTTGGAATTAGCGAACAAGCCGCTTGTGTTCACCATATCTTCGAGCATCTGCAATGCGTGAACAAATGGGAACATTCTGCATAAGGATAGTACAAAACTTTGGAACCAATCTTCTGTGAGTATCACGCAGTTGTCCCAAAGAGAAGCAGCAGACATGAGATGCAGGCTCCAAAGTGCTATTGTAAAATTGGAGCTCCACGTCTAAATTGGTTTGAAAGAACAGCCAATGATATAAAATTCATGCAAACACTCTTGAATCAAGAAAAATCAAGTTGTTCACCCATTCTATTTCAGGTCCAACAAGCCTAGCCAAGTGAGATCTAATTCAAATTTGAGTTACCACCATGTAAACAGGAAATTTTAACCATTTTGATTCGAAAACTGGGACAAGAAATTCATGCCTATAGTCAGTATCTTTCTTTTAAAAAAAAAAAATCAGGTCACATAAAATTCTGCAAGTGCCATAAGCCACCACTTCTATATCCTGCAGAAAACTGGAGTTTAGAGATGGACTATTAGCAAGTCAATAAGCATGTAAATCTGAAAGTACTTGAAGAACGGTTAACTAAGTCTTCTGATAGAGACTCTGCGTGTCTACCTCAAAAAGCCAGCACACCAACATATCATCCAAAAGAATACATTACACCAAAGCACGCAAAATGCCACCTGTAGAAATTATGAAAGAGGAAGTTGCAAATAGTCAAAGGCCCAACAACATTCAACATCCCTATTACGATTGGAATAGCTAATTAGCTATGACAAATTGAAAAGATTAATATCCAAGGAAGTTCATCAAACTTACCAATTAACAGCTCAATTTCTTTGGCCACACTTCCAACAGCCTAAACGTACGTGTCCTGAGATGCAGGAGAATGTGAATTTGTCCACATAACTGGCACAGAAAGATCTCAGTCAAAACCACCAACCCTCCACTTTCCCGGCTTGTTAGGCCACCATAAACCATCCAAGTAACATTGGAAGGAGTTCTCAGTTCCTATACTCATAAATAATCAACAATTACAAAAGGATCTTCTACAGAATACCAGGATTCATTAACCAAAGCAAGCTCTTGACTCTGGTATGCACACCTCCACACACAAGTAAAATCCATTACTTTACAAGAGAAACCAAACATCAAGTCACTGGAACCTCTTGAGGTGCCTCTCTGGTTCGTCTTCTATCTCTGGTAGCCATTTTCTTCCCAAATCTCTCAAATATGTCTGCCAAGTCGAATAATCCTACTTCTCTTAATTTCTTTGCCACTCCCTCAAACATGATTGCACCATCCTCATTTGAGAAGTAATACAAGAATTTGTTATAGTCAAACCGATGCACCTCAAGGCCTCTTTTCATTGTTCTTTCAGTGTATTTGGTGGTTTCAAGAACTCTTCCAGCTTTAACCAGACCTCCTACAAAAATGCTGTCAAAATTTACAAGAGGGTCATTCCCTTTCCTTCCCCTCTTGCCAAGATGCCCTTGCAACAACATGACATAGGTATGCATTATAGGTTCACACCCTTTCCTTATCATCTCTCTAAATATTTCTGTTGCCTCACCTGCCTTCCTCAGTTTTAGCAATCCCCTGATCAATGCATGGTACATGCTTATATCTGGCTTCTCAATATTTTTCACCATTAGGTAAGCCTCCCGAACTCTATTCTTAGACACGAGCCCACATAATATTGATGCTAAGGTTGTATTATCTGCTCGAATTCCTTTCCTCTGCATTTCTTCAAACACCATATGAGCTTGAGATAGTTTACCCCTTTTACACATCCATTTGATCACGATGCTGTAAGTGCAAAGACCTAATTCATCCATCCTCCTTACCCTCATAGTTTGAAAGAGCTTTAGTCCTTCATCGAATTGATTATCCTTGAAAAATCTCTCCATCATTGTATTTACAGCATCTATGTCAGCTTCAAAACCATCATCAATCATCAAATTCCATACTCTTGATGCCTCAATCACGTCTCCAACATCACAAAACCCACAAATTAAGTGCTTATATGTGACGCCATTTGGCTTAATCCAATCCTTCAACTTCACAACAACATGCCTAGCCTCATCAACAAGCCTTTCTTTACAAAGAGTCTGAACAACGTTATTCAATGTATCCAAGCTATAACTATAACCATAAGACTTCATCAAGTGAAAATACTCTACACATTTCTTTAGTTCCCTAGCACCTGCTAATGTTTTAAGAGCAACCTTAAATGTCTTATCATTTGCTACTTTTTGTCGTGCCATTTCATGTAGTAGTTCCCAAAAGAGATCAATATTCCTAGATTTAGCAATCACATCAAGCATCTTGTTGTAGGTGACAGAAGTGTGGATGAAACCTGGTTGTGCCAAGGTGAATTGGTAGAAGCGATAAACAGGTCTCCATGACATGGGGAATTTGTTGCATATCTGGAGGAAAAATTCCTGGTCAAGACTGAATTCAGCTTTCTGAAGGTTTTTTTGGAGCTTGGATTCAGGCGAATTCTGTTGTTGGAAGAGGATTGTGCAGACACGCAGGAGATGGTCTGGGTTGACTGGTGCTAATGGCTTACTTGTTGTGGAACTAATGTGTCCAGGGAGAGGTGTCTGAGTCAGGTTGGTGGTTAAGCGTCTTGCAGTATGACAATGAGTAAGCAGGTTGATTAATGGCCTTGTGATCCCGATTTTTCCGGAGTTCATCTCACCTGAACCCATCAATACCGAGAGGAAAAGAGTATGAGAATGGTCACCAAGGGGAAAAGGCAAACACATGGACTAGTCCACATCACAGGCTGTCCTGCTATTAGCAAATAGAAGCTCTCTACTCACTAGTTCATTCATATATCAATACAAACCCTTTTTATTTTCACAGCTAAAAAATTATAAAATAAAATCCTCATTAAGCTCCTTCTCCAACTTAATAATCAGGTTAAGCCAGGGCATTACTATTGTATTTTACGTCCATCAGTTCCATTGAGTCTTCCAAAAACATAAACTAACCTAAACCATAACTAAACATAGAACTATTCTAAAAATATACTCGAACATAAATGAAAGCAATTTGCCACTGAGTCCCAAGTTCTTAATGAGTTTCAAATCCACAGATTACACTAAATGACCTAATTAATCTAATATGTAAACCATTAAACAGCAAAATTCTTAATATATAAGTCAAGTAGTCTGCTAAAAACTCAGTAACATGCAAAATTCATACAAGTAGGTGAGTTCCTCTCACGGGGCATTACGGACCCAAAAAAGGAGGGAGGACTAAAGGCTCCAGTGAACGGAAAAGCAATTTTGTTGAGTAACAATTTGAGAAAACAAAAGCGATAAAGCATCATAAATTCAATTTCTCAATCAGTAAATTACGCATTTCAGCAGTGAATGGAAAAAGGATTCTTTTTTCCAATGAAAAACCAAAACCCATTACGGTGCTGCAAAGAGTACTAAAGCTGGAATTAAGGTAAGAAAAGCAAACAACAGGGGTTTTAATTACCAAATTTAGGGGACAATCAAACCCAAAATTAAAATAACGAGAAAGAACAGAATCACAAATTGGAAGGAAGAGAAGTTGCTCACTTCAGAAAAGAAAAGCATTACTTTTTGGGTAGTGGTGGTGGAGGTGGAGGTGGCGGTGGCGGTGGCGGTGGCGGTGGCGGTGGCGGAACTGTCTAATTTGTCACGGAGAGTGAGGAAGGGCAGAGAGAAGATCCAGAAGTGCCTCTAATTGCTTCCGTTTGCTGCACCGATCTTGAATTAGGGTTTCAAGTCTCAACTTCCGCGTGGCTCAGCGTCAGCGACTCAGCGCCTCCCTCAACTCAACTCTCTTGCTTGCACAGTTTCATGCTAGCGTTTCCCGGATTTTTAAAATAGCCAATTAATATCCTTTTCCCATCCAGTCACCGAAATAGATTTTGAATTTTTGACATTAATAAATATTATTATTATTACATTTTTACTGTTTTACTCGAACAATATAATATTAGAATCCTTGTTATGTAAGCAAAAACTCATAGTAATTGTCGACAATCACTATAATTTGGTAAATTTAAGCCGTATATTTATTATAGTATAATCTAAACTGTTGATTTATTTTAGTATTTAATTGGATAAAAATGCATTATAAAAATCATGAAATATTTATAAATTTTGAGGAAAAAATATTTTTGCAATGTTTGTTTGGAGTTTGACATGCCTCAACCTTCAAACTTTACAGCGACCCTTCATATTTTTCGATTACCGTTCAAAAAATTCCGACAACATGGTCAAGTCAAGCCACACAAATCCTGCAAGAAGTCAATGAAAGGTCGCCGGAAATTTTTTGTTGCCCCACTTGACCATGTCGCCGGAAATTTTTTTAACGGCAACTGGAAAATATGAAGGGTCGTTGAAAAGGTTCAGATCATTGTATGATAAATATATGGTGTAGATTTACTTAGTTATGGTGGTTGTTATGTAGTGACAACCACTATAAGCGCATCCGTTGTATAATGTATAATTTATTTTTTTTTGTTAGAAGTTAGAATCTTTGTTATATAATGTATCTTTTTTTTATTTGAAGTTATAATGCATAATTTTTGGTGTCATGTATTATTAAAATATAATTTATAAATTATCTTTTAATATGTCCCAGGAATAGGGATGAATTTTTTTAAAAAATCTAAATTGTATAAGAGGGGCATATCAAAAAATTAGAAGGTTTATTTTATTTTACTGTACCCATACAATGCAAGGAAAAAATTTTTGATTTTTCCAATTGTGATAACTATATGTGAAAAGTATAGTAAAATATATTTGAAATTCATGTAAAGAAAAATCGTTTGAGTCTACATAAAAAAAAAAATATAATACTTTTTTCTTAAGTCAAGTAGAAAACCCCCTTCCCAGAATTATTTGTCAATAGAAAGAAAGAAAATCCACTTATAATCTTAAACTTTGTGGATTTTTCACTGCTTTTTTTTTAATTTATTAGATACAACAGTTCATGTAATTTATTAATTATTCATTATTCAAACGATAAATTATATACAATAAGGTTTCATGGGTGTAATAATAATAATAATAATAATAATAATAATAATAATAATGGACTTTAGAAATCTTTTATTATTTCTTCACATTGTGTATTTGTAATAATAATAATAGTAATAATAACAACAACAACAACAACAACAACAACAACAACAAGAATAATAATAATAATAATAATAATAATAATAATAATAATAATAATAATAATAATAATAATAATAATAACAACTACAACAACAACAATAACAACAACAATAATAATAGATTTCAAAAATCTTTTATTATTTCTTGACAATGTGTATTTATTGTAAATAGGATCTATAACTATCATCATAATTTTTTCATCTCTAATATTCTATATTTATAATAGTGAAAATCTTTTATTCCTTATTATTTTAATTAAGAATAATAATTTATATGATTTAGAGTTAGGTTTGGAATTACATCAGGAAAAATTCTAACCTCTATAAATTTGTTGTATGTCATGTGCTAGCTTTGGAAATTTCTTTGTGTATATATATATATATATATATATATATATATATATATATATATATATATATATATATATATATTATATATATATATATATATATATATATATATATATATTATATATATATATATGTATGTATGTATGCGTGTGCATGTGTGTTATTTTTAATGAATTTGAAAACCTTATGGATGGCATTGGCAATAGGATAGTGAATTTAGAATAACATGTGACTTTATGAATTAATGAGTATTTTCCTTTGTTATTTTTGACACTTTTTTTTAATGAGCCGAATTTATTTCAATTTAATTTAGTTCGGAAACTAAGGGTTAAGGCAGGTTCTTTTCAATTTATAATAAGTACATATGATACACCTCTATATTGACTTCATTTTAATCCCTATTTGATCCCTTCTTTCCACTAGTTTTATATTGGAGCTTGATGAGAACTGGTTAAATTTGTCTCCTTCGGTCCATATTGTGCTTATAAAGTGCGTCCCCTTTTTTTCAGGAGTTTCTACCGATAAGATGAGGAAATCACTAGTTCTAAGAGAAAGAAAGGCAATGGGGATGAGTTTTGAGGACGAAAAGAGGTTCAATGAAGTTCCAAGGACCAGAAAAGCAAGACTTAAAGGCCCAAGAGAGTGCACGGTTGGCGTGAACTATGGCACAAATGTCCACAAATCTTGCAATGAAGATCCAATTTTCCGAAGTTGTGCACAGGCAGTTGTGCCGCAGTGCACGGCCGTGCATGAAGAGTTTTTGAAAAGCCTCTTATGATGATAATGGTGCAAGGTGTGATAGTTGATTGATTAACATGATTGTGTATTGGTGTTTAGCTTGTCTTGGTGTAAAAATAGTGAAAATCGTGTCGACATCACTATTTGTAATTACTTTACTGTGTATTTAATGTCAATTGTCCCTGAGATTCATGCAGTTTGACTTAATTAACTTTGATAAGTGGCATATCTTAGAGTATGTTACATTGGCTGTGGTAGACTAACTTGTGAGATTTTAAGCCTAATGACTATCATTACATATAATCTTATAGTTTCTTTCTTATGTGATTCATCCATAATTGCATCTCTAGAACTTGATTTGGTTGTCTTCGAGATCACATTCAGCATATGCACATGTTGACATAATTGATGCATTCTTTGGATTTTATAGCCACATGAGCCTAAAAGCTACTTTTTGATGAATGATATCCCTTTGAGAACTCTTTGTGCCTTTCCCAATTTCTTGTTGCACCCACATTTACTACACCCTTAGCATATGCATAATTCTGATACATTTGTCAAAGTTTAATGGAGCAACACTTTTATATTGAGTTGGGCATATTTAGAGGATTGATTCATCTTTAGGGTATTTCTAGCGGTGGTTTGAAATTTGAATGATTGTGAGTTGCGATTTTGTATTGTCTATGCCATTCACATGTATCATGGTCTTGTTTCTTATTCGTTCATTCAAAATAAAGAAGAAGAAGAAGAGAAGAAGAAGGAGACAAAAAAAGGAAAAGAAAAAAAAGAAAAGTAAAAAAAAGTTGCGAATAAAGTGTTTGGCATAGGATTAGTTCAATTAATACGTTCAACTCCTTTCTTGTGTCTTTTGTGGGATTTTTGCTCATTTTATGATTTGAGGTGTGAGATACATACCTTGGTAGTTATCACTAAGGAGGTGTTGTCACTCCTTAGTGTTTTGGCTAGTAGCTCTACTTTTCCTAAATTGATTCCCCTTCTCACCCTTAACTTTAGCACCATCATACCCTTTTTGCAAGTCCTTATGATTGAAATTCTTGCATTTTGCATAAATGGTGGAGAATAGAGAATCCTATCAAGCTTATGGTGGTTTGCATGATTGACATGAGCATTAAGTACCCAATTTTAAACATCTAAACACATTGAAAAAGGTGTTCCACTTTATCCCAGAGTCCCAAAGTGAGGTTCTACTAGTCACGCTTACTCACCACTAATTAAGAGACCTCTTGTCTTACTTCGTGATTTCAAGATAGGATGTTTGGTGTGTTGTATTTGGTAGAGTAATTTATATATAGTGGTGTATGTGTGATTGGAGGTTCATCTCCTTGTTGGGTATTCAAGAATTAGTCTTCCCTGAGGACAAGTAAGAGATAAGTATAGAGGAGTTTGATAAACCTATATTTTGATATTATTTTAGCCCCTATTTGATCCATTTTTCCACTAGTTTTGTGTTGGATCATAATGAGAAAGGTCAAATTTGTCTCATTGAGTCCATATTGTGCTTATAAAGTGGTTTCCTTATTTTCAAGAGTTTCTGCCTATAAGATGAGGAAATCACTAGTTCTAATAGAAAGGAATACCATGGGGATGAGTTTCGAGGAGAAAAATAGGCTCAATGAAGTTTCGAATGCCAAAAAAGAAGACTGAAGAGCCCATGATAGTGTACGGTTGGCTGTGCACTATGGCACAAACGTGTAGAAATCCTAAAATGAAGACTCAATTTCTTGAAGTTGCACATAGGCAGCCATGCTGCGTGTATGGCAGTGCACGGGGCAGCCGTGCTGCGTGTGTGGCAGTGCACGATTTTTGCATTTCCAGGGTTTTCGCATTATTAAAATAGTTTTTGGACTTATTCGAGGGGCATCTTTAGTCTATCAAGAAAACACTTCTTTAGAGGGGATTTCTGGTGTTTATTAGGAAGATTTCGAACTCTTTTGCATTGAATTTGTCATTATTGAAGATAGTTTGATGATCATTATTGCGTTTAATCCAAGTTTGTTCCTCAATTATCTCTTACTTATTGATTTTCTAGGTTTTTGTGTTCGTCAAGTTTATCAACTTAGGTTTTACTATGGTAGTTGTTTAAATGCTAAATTTACCAACTTGGGTTGGGATTAACGTCGGCTATGCCTAGTCATGTAACGGCCCGACCCTGATGACCATATTAATTAGATTGAATCATCCTAATTACAATTTATCAAGTTGGACCCGACATTTCAATCCGTCATTTTCTCATTTCAATTCAGCATTTTCTTCATATGTCTTTGTACCATTGCAGGTTGAATCGGCAGAATGGCCTCGAAAATAAAGTTTTGGTTACTCCTAAAATAATTCGTTAAAATTCCAAAGGAATAGTTGGACGTCTGCTCTGCTAACGTAAAAATATCGCGCAAAATTTTCCCATCCCAAAAAAAAAAAAAAACTAATTTTACCATTTTGCCCTTGCCCCTATATATATATGTGGAAGGGGGGGCACTCATCTCTCACACACACACACAGTCAGGGGAGGGGAAAGAAGAGAGAGAGAGGAGAGAGAGAGGAGAGGAGAGAGAAAGAAAGAGAGAGAGGGAGAAAGAGGAGAGAGAAAGAAGAAAAGAAAAAGGAAAAAAAAGGAGGAAGAGGAGATTAAAGCTTTGGATTCTGGAGCAATTTTGAGGTGAGTAATTCTTGGTTCCTCGATTTAAAAAATTTACATTTGATATTTTATGATATTCATGTCAAGCAGTAAATGTCAATCATATAATTTCATGATTAATTATAACGATTGAGGTATTGCGAGTTGTTAATTAAAATATGAATGCATTCACTATAGTTTCAAAGTTACGAAATCGAGGGAAAATTGCCCAATAACTTTATACTGAAGATCAGTTAATGCGTTGATTATTAGGAGCTATTGGGTTGGACAATATTGTGACAATTTTTCTGAAAAATATATATATTATGGGGGCATTTGTAATAAAAAGTCGTGAATTTGGAGGTACACGTTGTAAGTCATGAATTCCAAGCATGTATTTTCTGAATTACAAATTTTGATCAGGATGTCATGTTTAATAAAATGTGATTATATGAGTTCATTACGTTACATTTTTGGGAGAAAAACTCATGTCTTGACCAAGGCTATTACAGAACATTCTAGAATTATGGTCATAGTAGTGATTGTCGTTATGTCATTTATTACCTTCATATGGCAATATCAGGAACTAGTAATGGCACTAAAAACATTAATAATGATTCGGGCATAAATGACCATAAGGTAATAATTTAAATTATGCAATGACAGGTATTAATAACAAGGGCCCATACTGAGAATAATTTAACAAAGCAAGGAAGTAATGAACTTATACCAACGATTATAATAAGGTAATAACAACACTGTTACCTCCTTTACGCGTTTATCACGTTCATTAAGCCAATATTTGCAGTATCCAAGGACAAGGATCAAAAGCAAAACCAAGTAAAGTCAGGCCAATAACTTTTTACATATTGATAACAAACTTCATAACCTTGCACTAATCAAAAGAGAATTAAATATGCAAAGCAGGAGGGAGGCCACATCTGTCGGTTCAAACTGACAGTGCACATTTTTCAAAGGAGAGAGAATCTCAAAGACCAGGTACGTACATTGCCTGTGCTCTTCAAAAACTCACAGTGTTCTCAGCAATGCAAAATTAATATAAGATTTATTTAATGAATCAATTTCTCAATGTTTTTGTCACATAAACAAGTGGCCCCGCCAATCATTATCAGGGCTGATGCTCAGCAATTATCAAGGTTTATGCCGACCAATATACCTGCGCGCGGCGTCAACTCAGGCTTCTCGATCGGCCTGGGGGTGAGCACCCAAAGTATGATCGTTTCAAGATGTACATCGACCAAGGGGTTCACTTTCAGATAATAATCAGCAATTCAATTGTACTTATATATTCTCTCTCTCCTGTTTGCAAAACAAAATGTTTTAAGATGCGGCCGGCCCAACTAATTTCACATCAAATTTATTTTACTGCATGGGAATGTACGTATTGAGTTTCGACTCATCGTTCGCATGTTTTTATATTTTCTGTTTTAGGTATGGGGAGAAGTGAACAGCAATCCCCCTGAGAAACCAGAAGGCAGTCAAAATAAGGGACATTTACTGGTTGTCAGCCAGTCAGCGCTCACAGTGATGATAGGTTAGTAACTGAAAGGTTGTGTGTTACTATTCGTCAATACCTAACATTAGCACATCAAGTTATCACATGGGAAACAAATAGTATGAAGAGACAAATACTTATTTTGGGTGACATCAGAGGTTTAGTAAATTAAATAGCCTTGTTCCATCCCGGAACGGCGATAACGCCTCCCTTCAAAAGAAAAGTCTTCCGCTGTAGATTAATAAATTCATGGTTAAGTTAAAATAAGTAGCATTAGCTTTTGGGGCCGTTACAAGTCAAATCATGATTTAGCCCCAAATCTTACTTGACCCATGTTTGTGTTATTGAATTCTACTTCGCTCACCATTTGTTCGATGAATTGTATGAAAGAGCATTCATCTATTTCTATTAGAGTTTAGGGGAATGTTGAAAGACGAAACCTTCACCTAGCATGACTCAATAGATGTTTATGATTTTGATATGAAAATAATTAAAGTTCTAATTGGGATTCGAGACGGTGGATCTTATAATCCTTCGACTTTTAGCCCCAATAGGAGACTATAGTTTTAAGATTAGTCCTCGACCCTTGATAGGAGGAGATGGGTTAAATTGACAATCTATCCATTTTGCTTGCAAGTGTGGGCAAATTTTATGGGTTTAGTAATTGATTTGCTAGCATAGTTGTATTGTTAATTACAACCCGAGTGCTTTAATCCTTTGATTCGCAATCACATTCTTAGGTATTATCATTTTCTTAGTTGATAGTTGAATTTCCAAACTTGATTCGCCTAGATTAAGGAGATTAATTAGTTTGGTAGTTGAAAGCAAGTTTCACATGAATATGACCGATACTTGCCATTGCTTAGACATATCAATTCGGGCGGGTGGGTCAAATACGAGTCGGGTGTATTCGGGTTCAGATAAAATACGGGTCGTGTGTATTTCGGGTTCGGGTAAAATACAGTTGGGTGTATTTTGGTTTTACAGGTTTCTGATCAACCAACGGGTTTATAGCGCCTTTTCTGTGAGTTATTTTTCTTTTTTCAAAATCAAAAATTCTGTATGGTTATTACTCAAAATTGTCAGTATTTAATGAAAAGGCATAATAATTATAATTTCTCAAAAGAATATTAAAAATATTCAAATTTTTTATTATAATATATGAATTTCTTGTATGGGCAGGTAAATAATCAAACCCCACTTGATTTTGGATAGATCGACCCGTATATTAAAAGAAGGTCAATAGCGGGTCGGCCAATTATGGGGTAGCCCGTCTGGAGTATTTTAATGAGTTGTAGTAGTTTAACCGCTAATAACATATTTAATAATTTAATATTTTTATTAACTAGCCTGCCAATGTCCAATTAGGTAAAACTCTATTAATGGCCAGACTCCCATACGAATATGGCTAGCAGTTTTCCTATCACTACTATCATAGTTCAAGACTAGTTAGAACGGAACCAAATAAAATTGAATAAAAGAAGTACAAGGTATTATCTTGCAGTGATAACATCAAAATTTTAAATTATTACAAATTAGTTAATTTAAAAAATAATTAGACATATTTGTTTAACTAAGTATATAATGGTATGACTTATGCATCTTTAATGCTTGTCTTCTTTTAAATTAATTTTTTAAAAAGATTACATAGTTATTTTATGCAATTTTATACACATTTTTGACGTTTTTCATTTAAAGGTTGTGTATAATATTATTTTCAGAGAATGAAGAAGAAAAATGAGATTATTATTGCTTAATTTGTAAATAGGTGCAATAGTTATATAATGTCTTTTTAAACTATTCGATAAAAATGACTAACCATTATTGTTAAGAGGGTTAAATTACAGAAAAATAAAAAACTAAGGATATAATGTTCGGATCAAGCGGGCGGGTTCGGGTTCGGGTTCGGGTCGGGTTTGACCCACTAATTTGCGAATTTTTCGGGTTTGGTTTATTTCGAGTTTGGGTCAAGAAAATCATGTCTAAACTCAAAATTTTCAGGCGGGTTTAGGTTGGATTTTTGGGTCGGGTCATTTTTTGACAGATCTACCATTGTTAATTACATTGGCACGGTGCACTTGTGCTAACTTTTAATTCAACAACTTATCATCAACGTTCTACATATTTCAGTACATATCAATACAATTCAACACTTGTTAAAAGCATTTATGGAATAGATTGTGATTAAACTCAATCACCTAAGGAGTTGTCAATAATTGGATTTATTTTATTAATAAAGTATTTAGTCACCAAAAGTGCTAAATATTATACCTCTATTCACCTAGGTTGCAGTGATCTTCGAGTTTTTTTTTTTTATGCTTTAATATGATTTTGTGTAGCTTTGTAGGTAATAAGCGGATCAGAAAAATGTTAGAAAATTGAAGGTGGAATACATGATTTTTCATTTATTAGCACGGCGACCCAGCTCTTGTGTAAGTCCAGCCTGATCCTCATTTTATCCTCAAGCTAGAAATCAATGCCCTGCTCTTTTTCAAAACTCCAAGTCAAGCCCAGCAGATCACACCGCGATTAGCATATGATAGCTGGAAAGTCTATGATTGAAGCTATGAAGGAATTGAAGGAATATAGCATTAGAGTTCCTTTCCAAATCAATGAAGAAATTAGAAATTAACACTTGAGCACAATTAGAAAAGTGGGAAAATTACTTGAAAAATAAGAGATCTATTGCAATTAGGAAAGTAGAAGGTTTTTTTTTTGGAAATTAGAAAATCTAGAGTGACTAGGAAAACGCGTGGGTTTGCTACTGGTATAAACAGAGTCATGGGTGCACTTTAGAAAATCATCAATTTCTTTCCCTCTTAGTTGTAGGATTAGTTCCTAGAATTTGAGAGATTACTGTAGTTTTAGGAATTCTTTCGAGTTGAGTTTAATTTCATGTTTTCTTTAGTTTCAGTTTTAATTCAAGTTTATTAATTCTAGTTTTATTTTCAAGTTCAAGTTTTAATTCAATTTTTGTAGTTTCAATTTTTAGTTTGATTTTAGCTTCTCCAAAAAATTCTCTCGATCAAAGTTTGAAATTTTACTACTACCTTTGGTTTATGGTTTTGAATTTTTATGATTGACACCCATCGAAAATTCATTATTCTGCATTGGCTTTTAAGCGTATACGGTAATGCTTTTCCTCTTGCTTGCTCTTATTTAGAATTTATTATTTCGTTAATAGTTGTGATACTTTCTGTGATAGTTGTTTACTTCATAGTTTTAATCATGTTTAGATTAGTTTCAATTTTTCTTAGTTGAATGTTTATATACTGCTTTCAGTCTAATTAATATGAGTTAGTTTTAGCTGTAGTGGTCAAGATCCAACTCTGTCCCTATAGATTCAATCCTCAACTAGTCCGCCTAATAGCTATACGCTTGCGGTAAAATTTCACATCAACAAGTTTATTATTGTAATTATAAATTGCCTATTTTTAAAGAGATTGGTTATGATTTAACTGCATAAATTTGTCATGATTTTCTAAAATTATATAATTATCTTAAGAACCTAATAAATTGACACACAATATTTTTGAAAATAAGTCTAATAAAAAATTAATAATTATACCAACAACTTCCAATTGTGGTTTATATTAGCAACCACTCCAAATATACTAACAAAATGAATACTAAACTTCTACTAACAAAATGAATACTAAACTTCTACTAACATGATATGGTGTAACAAGCTATAAAATATGACCATGAAAATAAGAGTTTGAATAATAAAAGTTAAAATGAACTAACCATAATGTGTTGGTATACTTTTAGTAGATATTTTGTTAGTGAGAATACATTTTTTTATATTAATGTAACTAATTACCCCATCCATATTTTTTTACCCTATTTATATTAACTTTCAACACCAATTCGTATTAATGTATATCATCGGTATTTCTAATTATAACTACTTTTAAACAAAATAATATGGCAATCTGTTACATCTAACAATATACAAAACTCGTAGCGTTGATATTGACGACTTCAAACAGCAAATATATTTACCAATATTTGTATCTTATACATAACAATTAAAAACCCAGTTATAATCAAAGTTGCATGTACAGTTCTTCATATTGAGTGTATACGCATTTAAACAACTTCGAAAATACATTTCTTAATTACAATTAGACATAAATCTATTTAGCACAATTCAACATGTTTTAGCATGTTCAGCATGGTTTGCCATGATTTAGAAAGTTTTAGCATGACTCAGTATGATTGACATGTTTCAACAATAAACATCAATAAGTACTTACCGTAAGTTCAAAACGAGATGCCTTAAATTTGAAACTTAATATAAATAAGTTCAATTCAGTTTAATTGAGCAAAAATAATTTCGATTCAGCTGAGTTCAACAAAATGAAGTTGAAAAAAAAAATGACACAGGCCACAAAATCCATTTCTTTTTTAAAATATTAAAATAAAAGGCATGCTAAAAAAATTATTAAGAAACATACCAATTATAAAAAACAAAGAAAAAATGTTAGTTCTTTGAAAATCTATGCAACATTTTTTAAAAAGAACTTGGTTTTTAAAGGGGCAAAAAAACACTATCTTAAAATTCATTTACATTTCAATTATTCCAAGTATTTTTTTTGGGAACCATCGAAAATGGTTCCTAAAAATTGAAAACCGAAATCCACACCCTTTAATCGATTTCCATTGGATTTCTAAGCGCTCTAAAACTATTCTCCACCCTACGCCCTTCCATTCTTTCTTTCCCGGTGTGTTTTCTAGGTAGTGAATTGAAATGCATGTCTGGTCGATTGTTTGGATCTCCCTCCCCCTTTTGTCCCTCCCACTTGTAATTATGAGGACTCATTGGTGTTTCAATCAATTCCTATTCATCCGTTGTGTTTTTCCTTGTTGCTGAATGAGTTATCAATCTACAGTTTAAATTTGATGAATGAATACAATTGCCTAATTTTTATGGCTCAGATTATATCAGATCCTGCAAAGCACTCCTGTTGTAGCTAGCATGTTAGGTTTTTCCCAAAATTTCACTTTTTTTAACAACTTGGATTTTTTTTAGATAATAGAATTATCATGTATCCTCTATCAAATTTAACTGAAATTATGAGTGATTTCTTTAAAAAATAAAAATCGTAAATGGGTATTTTACTTAGATAAGATGGTTTTAAAACTAAATCTACTGTTTATAATTAATGAATAAATATAATTGTCTAAATTTTTTCGTAGATAATTGGATTATCGTATATCTGTTATCATGTATATCTAAAATCATGGGGGATATTTTGAATAAAATAAAGGGATATCTTAACTTTAGAATCGACTATTTAGATTTTATAGTTAAATATTTTTTATGGTTAAGATCGCACCAAATCCCACCAATCACTCTTATTACACCATTCTAGGGTTTTGTAAAGATTGCTATTATAATATTATAGATATAGCTAACTACACCATCCTTTTTTTTTTTAACCCTATTTATATTAACTTTCAAGTCTAATTTATATTAATGTATATTAGCAGTATTTCTAATTATAACTACTTTTAAATTAAACTAATATGGCAATATGCTACATCTAACAATATAGAAAACTTGTAGTGATGATATTAATGACTTCAAACCGCAGATATATTCGCCCATTATTTGTATCTTACACATAACAATTAAAAAGCAGTTATAAACAAATATGCACACATTTAAACAACTTCGAAAATACATTTCTTATTAGATATAAACCTATTTAGCATAATTCAACATGTTTCAGCATGTTCATCATGGTTTGGTATGATTCAGCAAGTTTAAGCACGACCCAATATGATCATCATGTTTCAGCAATAAACATCAATAAATACGTACTTATCGTAAGTCCAAAACAAGATGCCTTAAATTTGAAATTTAACATAAATAAGTTTAGTTCAATTTAGCTAAGCAAAAATAATTTTGATTCAGTTGAGTTCAGCAAAATGAAGTTGAAGAAAACATGACCTAGGCCACAAAATCCATTTTTAAATTATTAAAAACAAAAGGCATGCTAAAAATTGTTAGGAAACATACAAATTATAAAAACAAAGAAAAGTGTCAGTTCTTTCAAAATCCATGCAACATTTTTTTTAAAACACTTGGGCAAGAAAACACTATCTTAAAATTCATTCAGATTCCAATTATTGCGAGTACCTTTTTGGGAGCCACCGAAAATGATTCCTAAAAATTGAAAATTGAAGTCCATACCCTTTAATCGCTTTCCATCGGATTTCTAGGCGCTCTAAAACTGTGCTCCGCCCTACGCCCTTCCATTCTTTCTTTCCCGGTGTGTTTTCTAGGTAATGAATTGAAATGCATTTGGTCAATTGTTTGGATCTCCCTCCCCCTTTTACCCCCTCCCAGAGTTAATTATGAGGGCTCATTGGTTATTCAATGAATTCCTATTCATCCTTTGTGTTTTTCCTTGTCGGGTTTCAGGATTTCATTGTTGTTCAGTTGTTGGAGTATCATTTTTGTAACACAGCAATTGGTTAATGATCCGAAATAAATTAATTTCTAAAGTGTTTCTCTTTTTTTTTTTGGTGTCTTAATTGTTAGTATAATAGAGTGATAAAGTACATGCATATATTCGCATGCCCTTCATACAATGCTCCTCAAATATAAAGATTGATGTCTTCAAATGATTTTTGTACAATATTGTAAAAATTGAGTGACAAGCTTGTTGTACTATGGTCAAACACAATTGACACAAGACGACAATACATCCAAATGTACAATGAATGTAAAATATGCAATACATAGCCTCTAGACGTACATGGCTGCTGCGCACCAATAACTCTGAAAACATTTTCCACATGCATCGGAGGACCACGTCAGCTTTTATCACTAGTCCGCCTATGTTTAGCAATCGTAATGGGAAGTTTTTTTTGGTTCATTGCATGATGACGGCCTATTCTTTTCATTGCAAAATAGGGGTTAGAAAATGAGTGAAGTTAGTTGAAGTGAATTGAAGTGAGTATTTTGTTGTTAAAGTTGGTTAAAATTAGTATATTTTTTATATGATGAGTAGAAATTAGTTAAAATACTGGGTTGAAGTTAATCACCCTAATTTTTCTAGGAATAGTGGACCTAATGCAGTAGTGCCTAACCAACACAAGGGGTTTTCTGAGAACTCCTCCCAAATCATGCCGAGACCTAGCTACCAAGGTATTCCTAATGCACCTAGGTAGCTTGCACGTCCTCCTTCTATTGGCCAGTCTCAACCTCCTCCTGGATATGGTAAACTAGATAAATATGAAAGGAGAATTAAAAACGACATGAAAATGATGTAGAGAGCATAATGGGAAAATACTACGAGCAATGACTGAGCAATTTTTCCAGTTTGTTATGGCGAATACGAAGAATTTACATTTCTTAATCAGCTCTGAGACCAACCCTAAGGGTACGATCTCCTCTGGTTTAGCTTCTGATATTTTTAGGAAGGTTAATGTTGTAATAATTTTGAGGTCAGGACAAGACATAGATAATCATGTGGGCAATAATTTGAGTGATACACCTGATTTGCCCCCTTCCTCATCTTTTGTTGTTCTCGCTGTTATTGTTGATGATTTTGGAGAGTCTAAAGAGGACGAACCTAGTGCTTCAGTGATTACATTTCCTCCTAAGACTACTCATACTCCTCCTTTGTAGGTTTAAAAACTTGCAGTTCCTTTCCTACAGCTGAAGGGAAAGAAGGACCAGACCCATATTAACAAGATCAGGGAGACTTTCTCCCAGGCTAAGATCAATGTTCTTCTGCTGGATGCTATTCAACAGATGCTCCCATATGCTCGATTTCAGAAGGAGCTATGCACCACTAAGAGGCCAACCACTCTGCCCAAGAGAGCTTTCTTAGCTTCTAATGTCAGGTCTATTATTTCCAGTCAGATTTAGGCTAGGTGAGTTCAAACCTACCAAGATGGTCATCCAATCAGCTGACATGTCTACTAAACTTCTGTAACACCCCCAGCCCCTAGGCCAGAAGCGTTACGCTTTCCTAACTTCTTACTTAAATCCTGGGATGAAGTGGGCAGAGTTCCCCCTAAAAACTGACCATTTCCAGGCTAAAAGCCTTACAATAAGTCCTTGTAAATCAACGGAAGCGCAAACATTTGAAACATAGCTCAACGGCCACACGCCGGAGTTCATAACTCAACGAGCCACTCGCTCGGAGTACACCAACCAGATTGATTCATGAATAAAGAAGAAATAGAAGATACAACTCAACGGTTAACAATACCGGAGTATTAAGATTTACATCCCTAAACATAGCTAAATTAAATCAAGAAGACATCTAACTAACTTGATGGTTGGCTCAAGCGGCCATATAGAGCGACCTTTATACCATATGCAATACATGAACTAGAATAATCGTTTACAGACCTTTATAAACTAAAAGTACATTACATGACTTCATTAAACACGTAAGATCCCTTCCAATGAGCACATACGACGCCTTGTAAGCAACAATAGGTTCCTTCTGGGCTTATCTGACTCAACTTCTTCCTGTCAGAAAGAAAATCTGGGGAAAAGGGGAAAGAGTAATGGGATGAGCAACCACACGTTCAGTGAGTGTCCCCCAACCCCCCCTTAAAAGCAAAACCGTTGCAAGCAATACTATCTTTACTAGTCACATACCACGTTTCCATACTTTACTATCATAATAGATATTCATAGAACCTTTATGGAAGGATCACTAAACATAAACTTCACTTCGACCACCCAATCATATTTCTAGGTTCCTCAACGACGGAGTTCTTTACTAGCAAGCAGTTAGGCATGTGAGTATCGAAGGCTAAGTATAAGGATCTTTTCTTTTCATAACATAACTTCCTAATACTCCATTTGAACTACACATGAACCCTCAATCATATGATGTGTATATAAGGTTATCCCTTTTCAAAAATACACTTTTCTTGGCATTTCATTCATATGATATACATATCACACACATAAACACATATCAACGTTCATTCTTTTAGGAAGAGACGCCTTCATTCATAGAATTTTCAACGTGCTATAACTTTCTTTCTCATCTCGTACACTTTAAATCAGACAGATTTGCTATGGATAAGAATGATGCCACATAAGATTGGAATCCACGTTCAACCATACTTAAGAATCATTCATAATGCATCCATTGAAAGCTTTCCTTTAATACACAGGCTAAGAATCCACATTCATCATATTTAAGAACATTTTCTTTAAATCGGCAATGAAACTTTCTTTGCACATTGAAAGCATTTCATAACCTTGAGGTTCTCAATCTTTTGAAAGAGTTTACATTTCGCATTCGTTGTAAAACGACCCTTGTATGCATTTCATATCCATTCCATGCGGCCTCTTTGGGCCCATAAAACATTCTTTTTCTTTAAAACATATAAAATGGCAAAGGCCAATTGCTTTTCTTAACTTAGTACGAAAGTACTTCTGGCATAAGATCATTACAGGGTGCTGATTGGGTGAGAACTATTCTCGACCCCATAGTGAGACCTAACGCTCACGCTTAAGCTCTTACTCCCGGGATGGCTACATATAACATATCGGACCATTACATTAGCCCTCGTCAGGGCCTCTAGGGTTTATCCGGACTTATCCCCTATGTTAACATTACATCATATCATATTGCCGCAGCACATTATCTTAGCCACTTAAAGCGTATCGGCCATAACGGCTAGTAATTTTCCATTTCAAACAATAAAATCATTCAACGTATAATTCCCATCTCCCTTTTGATAAAACGGGATTCCTTCCAAACACTATTTGGATAGCTAAAATAGGCCATAGCTCATTACTAGACATGGCTATTATTCATTTAAAACACATGAAAAGTCATTTGCTAAAACATTACCCTCACACCCACATGTTACATTTAAAACACACAAGGAAAAGGGATTACACATATCACATTTAAACACTTCGTAATCATTTCAACAACACAATAAGCCACACATGGCCTCGCAATCCACACGATTGCGGTAATTTCACAACCCGAACTCCCTCCTCACAAGCACCGTACCACAAGACCTCGAACGCTCATGATTCTTTCCTCAAACCATCCAACTACCAACTCGATTCATCGATTTATTAATCACAACATATTATCATATTAGCTTATGAAAAAGGGAGTGAACTTTAGGCCCTTACCTGAGCAACCAACACCATTCAGCGGTGCATTACAACAAGCGTTCATATGGCCACATTTATTCATGAATCGACAATACTTTATTCAATAAATCAAACATAATTTGATTCTAAACATAACCGATACATTTCGAGTAACTTTCCTAAGCATGAATGTGCTAAAAAAAAAGGGTTCGTATTAAAGCTAAACATATTTTAATAGCTTCAAATTTAATTCGTTTACATGCATTAGCTAGGTTAACTCGAATTGAAGCTAAACATGTTTATGATAACTTCGAGATTAATTCCTTTAACATGCAATAACTAATCCACTTGATTCGAAACTAAACACATTGCATTAACCTTGAAATTAGCTCATTTCACGCATTGGTTAATTAATTCGAAGGGAAGCTAAGGATGTTAACGCACCTTCGATTTTAATTCTTTTTTCATACATTAACTCACTAACTTGAATCGATACTGAACACGTTAAACTAACTTCATTTGTAATCCTTTTTCATGCAGCAACTAATTAACTTGAATCGATGCTAAACATATCAAACAAACTTCGTTTCTAATTCCTTTTCAAACAATAACTCATTAACTCGAATTGAAACTAAATACGCTAAATTCATTTCGATTTTAATTCTGTTTTTAAACAATAATTCTTTAACTCGAATCGAAGCTAAATATGTTAAAATTAACTTCGATTTTGATATCTCAAGCATGATTTACATTCATGGACTCGAATTGATGCTAAACACATTTAATTTACTTCGAATTAACAACTCAGGCATGATTTACGTTTATTGATTCGAATTGAAGCTAAACGCACATAATTCGCATTAATTTACAATCTTAAGCATCCACTAACTACATGCATTCGAATTAATGCTAAACGCATATAATTCACTTCGAATTACAATCTCAGGCATCAATCAACCAAATGAATCGAACCTAAACATGAATAGCTAATTTCTTGACATTTCTAACAAATTTAACAAACCCTAACTTGACATGCAACATCAATCTGCTGAAAATCAATTTCGAAAATAATAATAACTTAGGAGGCGAGAACACCCACCTCGATTTCACGCTAGATACACGCAATTTAGCTTGAATTGAGGCCAAAAATCGAACACCAACAGCCTGCCCTTCGCGCGTGACTCGGCTAGCCCGAACCCCAAAACCCTAACTTGCGTTATGGTCGCGGTTGGGGTTGTCTGGGGTCGAATTCGACCCCCAGATTTAGAGGGGAGGCCGAAAGGGAGGTGGGCCGCCGGTTAACGGCAACTGGGCGGCCGGTTCTGGCGAAGGAGACGCGTGGGTAACTGGCCGTGCGAAGTGGATGAGGTTCGTTGGAGGATTGGGTGGCTGGGACGCGTGGTTGAGGGGACCAGGCGGTTCCTCCTCTCGCCGGCGACACGTGAAGGCCGGTGGTGTCACCAGGCGGCGACCGGTGACCGGAGAGAGCGAGGGAGAGAGAGAGCGTGGCAGAGAGAGAGAGCGAGAGCGTGCAGGGGGGGTCGGGTTCTGCCCGACTTCGGTTCCCCCTTCCCCCTTTTCAATTTCCTTTTTTTTTTTTTTTTGGTGACTCAATAACATCATTCAACTGAATCCCGATCCCGTACCTGCTAAAGACTAGGCTAAACCCGAACTGAAACGACCTACAATCAACATTTCAGTTTAAACTTTGGGATTCAACCAAGTAAAACGAAAAACGATTTTAAAAACTCGGTTTAGCGTTGATTCAAATATTTTAAAAATAAGTAGCATCAATAATAACGTTAATCAAGTAATCGTTCTTTTTTAGTGAAATTAATCGTTAAAAATTTACACGGTTACTAAAAACATGATTTCATAACGTAAAAAGCAAGACATGCAACTTAACGTAAAAACAACAAAGGTGGGTATTACAACTTCCTAGTGGTGTTGTTGATGATGTGCTTATTAAGGTGGGAGAATTTATATTTTTTGTTAACTTTATGGTCCTTGACATTGAGAGCATGCATAATGCTGAGTCTCATATTCCTGTGATTTTAGGGTGCCATTTCTTAGCTACATCCAATGCTTTCGTTAACTGCAGAAATGGTATGGTGAAATTGTCTTTTGGTAATATGACTCTTAAATATTTTTAATTTGCAAAGACAATCTGATAGTTTTGGTGATGGGGATTATTCACTACTAAAAAAGTTCAAATTAACGACGGAATTCAGCGACCGAAAAAATTAATGACAGATTTGGCGACGGATATGGCGACTGAAAAACAGTATTGCAAAAAGTCAGATTGTGCGATAGATATGATGATAGAAAACTCAATCTGTCGTCATAAATGACAGATGGTGACGGAATTTCCGTCGCCATAATTTAAATTTTTTGGGGAAAAAAATGGGCGACAGAATTTCCGTAGCCCAACAAAAAATTTCGAAATTTTTTTTAATTCCGTCGCCTGTTCGTCGCCAGCCCACTTAAATGAAACCAGAAGTTCTTTTCTGGTTTCATTTGGTACTGCTCATGTGAGAAGAGAGAGAGAGAGAGAGCGACCGGTGAAACCGGAGCTCATGCGACCACTGCCGCCTAGCAACCGCCGGCCGTCCCCCCGCCATCGCCGCCGTCTGTCACCGCCGCCCGCCGCCTACCGCCTCCACACCGCTGGTTTTTTGGAGCAATTGGAGGTATTTTTCTTAACTAAACTACTTGTAATTTATACAAATTTTTGTATTACATTGTTAGAATTTCATAGTTAGTTCATATTTATGTTGAAATGTGGTGTTTGTGTAAGGTTATTGCTTTGATTTGTTTCAAGATTGGGGTAAATGTGATTTAGGGTTTAGGTTTGGTAGTTTGAAGTTAAAGTTTGATAGGTTAGTGGAATGAAATGCTTTAATTGATAATGTTGTTGAAATGTGCTATTTGTGTGAGGTCATTACTCTAATTCGTTACAAGAATTTGGTAAATGCGATTTAGGGTTGAGGTTTGGTACTTTGAAGTAGAAATTTCATATGTTGGTAGAATGAAATGTTTTAATTAATAATGTTATTGAAATATGGTATTTGTGTGAGGTTATTGATCTAATTTGGTGGATTGAGATATTTTAGTTTATAATTTTGTTGATATATGATGTTCGTATAAAGTTGTAGCTCATATTTGTTTAAAGATTTTGCCTAATACAATGTACACTTAGATTTGATAATTTTATGTTGAAATTTGATATGTTGGTGGAATAAAGTGGTCAATTATATATGAATTATTAGTTTTGTGATATTCGTGAGAATGTAAGCATATTTATCGAAATTTATAAGTTTTTTTTTTTTGTGCATGTGGAAATTTTAAAGTAAATGTACATAATATATAATTGCGTAATTTATGTAATTATCATAATTTTGATTAAAATTAATTCTTATCAAATACCTTATGTGGTTATTGTTATTTGAGTAGAATATGAATAGTCCTCCGCATCATAGGTGGATGTATAATAGATTACTGCCTGATCGCAGTGGTTATACGCAAGAATTTCTAGATGGAGTAAACGAATTCGATCAATTTGCACGTAGACAGACAGAGTTTCTAAATGAGGAAAAGTATAGATATCCTTATGCGAAATGCAGAAATACGGTGTGCTTGACACCTGATGATGTCAAGATGCACCTTATATATAAGGGTTTTGTGCAAGGGTATTGGTTTTGGATAAGTCATGGGGAAATAGAGCCTCAACAATATGATTCTGGGCATTCAAATAGTGAAATTTTCGAAGTTGGAGGTTCAAGTTATATTAATAATGACTACTCTGAATCTTATGTAGATCGGATGGAGGATATGGTTGATGATGCTATAATAGCAAATCAAAATGTAAGGAAAGAGGGGTCAAGCACTTGCCGAGAACTATTTTATAATATGGTTCAAGCTGCTCAATAGCCCTTATATGATGGCTGCTCCACCCACAGTGAGCTATCTGCGGCAGTGAGACTATTGAGTATTAAATCTGATTATAATATGCCTCAAAATTGTTTCAATGAAATTGTTCAATTAATAAAAGAGATATGTCCCCCTAACATCCGCGTGCCAAACAACTATGGGTAAACGAAGATGGTTGTTAAAGATCTCGGTAATGATGTGGCCCAAATTGATTGTTGCCAAAAAAGTTGCATGCTATTTTATATGGAGGACGCAAACCTGGATGCGTGCAAGTTTTGTGGGCATTCAAGATGGAAGAGGCAAAGGCCACAACAAAGGAATCAGAATCTATTACCATACTCAAGGATGTATTACTTGCCGTTAAAACCTCCATTGCAGAGGTTGTACACATCAAGAAGTAGTGCAGAGCACATGAGATGGCAATATGAACATCAACGTGAGGATGGTGTTTTATGTCATCCATCAGATGGGGCAGCATGGAAACATTTCGATATCAAGTACCCTGAATTTGCTGCAGAGCCTCGGAATGTGAGGCTTGGCTTATGCGCAGATGGATTTAATCCTTACACATTTTCTTCAAGAATGGATGTTGCAGAAATATGTGATAGACTAGAATTACATTTACATTCAGGCACAAGTGGTAAGTCGGTTAAACCAAAAGCGAAGTTTGTACTTCCTGTGGATAAACAAAGAGAGTTGTGTGAATGAGTGAAGTAGTTTCAAATGCCTGATGGATATTGCTCTAATTTAAGGAATATCGTGGACCCTAATGAGGCTAAGTTCAACAACATAAAAAGTCATTATTGTCATGTGTTCATGGAGACTCTTTTACTAATTGTATTTGGTGCGCTCTCAGATGATGTGTTGAAACCTCTTATTGAGATAAGCCAGTTCTTCAAAAACTTATGCTCAACAACATTGCAGGAGGATATGCTTGAGGAACTGCATCGCAACATTGTCATCACTTTGTGTAAGTTGGAGACCATTTTTCCTCCTGACTTTTTCAATGTAATGGAGCACCTGCCAGTGCATTTGGCAGAAGAGGCTCAACTAGGTGGTCCAGTACGATACCGATAGATGTATCCATTTGAGAGGTAAAGTATACCATAATCGATGAAACCTTATCTCAATTCTTATATGCAGTATCACTTAGAAGTGAACGCAATTGTGAATTTGGTAGGTTTTTTGGCCGATTGAAGAAAAAGATAAAACAACAAGCGTATCCTGAAGGTTCAGTCACAGAAGCATACCTAGAAGTAGAGAGGACATTATTCGCCTCCTATTACTTCAGCTTTAATGTGCCCTCCATGCGCACTAAGTGCAGGAGAAATAAGAATGACGATGAACATATTAATCATTTTCCAACTCTGTCTGTGTTTGCACCGCAAGGGACCGCTATTGGTGGGGAAAGATCAAGGTATCTCACAGATGCCAAATATGTTGCTGTCCATCTTCACGTGCTGTTAAATTGTGATGAAATTAAACCTTATATAGGGTGAGTGGTATTTTCACTTCCAATTGAGTTTATCATTTAGAGCGCAAGTATATTAATAGGCTTCATAAAATGTGATAAAATTTTCACAGAACAAGTTAGAACTGCACGTCCCAATGTCAGCGATGCAGATGTCGACACCATCATCGAAACTCATTTCGCAGATTGGTTTAGTCAGAAGGTAAGTATTATAACTCATTTATTCATGATTGTAACATAGCAGTTAATTAGGTGCATTGTATTAAGTAAAACCACATGGTGCATTATATTCAACTATTCAAGACCGACAAACATTGCTACTTGAGCCAATTGGCTGTGAAGCCAAATCGGTATGCGTCGACATGGACGGCATATAGAGTAAATGGATTCAAATTCCGCACAGAAGCTCGAAGCGTCGGAAAGAGAACATATAATTGTGGTGTTGGTGTTTGTGGCATTGGGGAAGGCGATATTGGGAATGATTATTATTGTGTACTGAAGGATATTGTCCAAATTAAGTATGAAGGCGAACCACTTAAACGATTTGTGCTCTTCAGTTGCGAGTGATTCGATCCCACATTGAATCGTGGGACACGATCTCATAAACTAAGTAATTTTATTGAGGTCCACCATACTAGGAGGTACCGAAAGTACAACCCATTTATCTTCATGTAGATTGAAAGGGATAGGGCCAATTGGCTTGTTGTTATACCAACCAAACCAAGGGCGAGAGTGGATCAGCAATACACTCTACCTACTGCGTACCAACAAACGAACATGACGGCTATCGTCAAACCTGTGAATGACGCCATTCCTGCATCATTAATGGATGAAAGTGCACCATCGGAAGAGGTTAATAATAAAATAGGGTTTTCATTCATTCAGGGTAATGACGAGATAGATGAGGTAGAGAATGATGAGGGTGATGAAGAGGGGGAGTAGGATGACGGTCATGAAACAAATAAAGCTGAAGAAAATTTACATTTGTATGATGATGATGATGACGACGATGATGATGACATTGATGATGATGAGGATGCAGATAATTGAGTGCTTATGAATTCTTATATATTTGAGTAATTTACGTGTCAAACAATTGGTTGTGACTTTACTTATATTGTATGAATGAGCTTTGCAAAATATGTGTTACCTACGTATCTATTATGACGTATGAGTAAACAGTTTATATGTACAATCATTATATATTTGTACTTGGTTTTGTTGTCACCTATTTCAGGTATGGATTCCAGTTCTCGTCGAGGTAAGTCCTCCCTCGAGGTAGAGGACGAGGGCGTAGGAGCTTTGCTGTAGATCCGACCGTAATGGACATTGATCCATCTTCCCCCCAAGTTCCTCATATACCAGTTCAGCCAGGAGCTACAATGGCTGTTTAGATACCAGGTATTTCAGGACCAATGGCTTCTCCATTTTAGGCTTCCCATCATCAGATCTCATACATTCTCAACTAAAGTACCATGTACGGCCAATTTGCCTACAACATTCTTCCAAATCCCCAACTAGTTCACACTGTGCAGCCTACTCCCCAACCCGCTCACGCTAACACAAACCAGTCCTAAGACAACACTGCAAGTGGTGAAAGTGAAGCACAATCCAGTCATGGGAGCACTCGAGCTAAGACTTGGATTGAGTCAGATAGTAACAGGTAAGTCTTCATTTGTTATATCTTATGAAGTACTACATGAATTTTGCATAACAAGTAATCAATTTGATGTATTATGTTTAATTAGATCTCTCCCTAATGATGGTGCTGTTAGTAGGATTTCGCTCATATTTCAAAACAAATTTGACGGAACTTGGCTTAGTTGGAGTAAAGTGCCCAAACCAGTATGAGATTTGTGGTTTAGAGAGTTCAAGATAACTACAGTGACTACCTATTAACAGTTTATGTGAACGTGATAAATTACTATTGTATTATTTGATGTGTTTTTTATTTTCATAATTGCAGAAGTGGTTTACTTAGGATCCGGTCCATGAGGACCGTATAAGAAGGAATTTTGCAAACCTAGGCAATGCATGCTTGAGAGACTTCTTTGGTAAAGCAATGAAGTATAACAAGAAGCCTGTTTGGCTCGGTGATGCTCAATTAGAGGGACTCCAATAGCATTGGGTGAATGAACATTACAAGAAATTACGTGAAACAGCCTAGAAAAACATACTGGGAACTTCAGAAAGTGGTGACCCATTTCTCCACACCTGTTGCTCAATCCCTATGCATGAGCATAGGCGGCGTCTGGTAAATGAATTAATATTTGCTATGTATTTCTTTAAGTTTAATGCGGTATTTTGTGTTGTGCTTGACATCATTCTTTCTGGCATGTATATACAGGGAACAACTTGAAACGGAGCCCATTATTGTTGAATTATTCAGTCGCACTAACAAACTCCATGGTAAAGAAGATGACCTTGGTTTGATAAGAAATCACAACAAACATATGTAAGCAATTAGCTATTCTCAATCTTCATTGGTAGTTCAATATGAACTTGTATACTTTATTTTCAGTAATTGTAGTATACATGATTTCGTGCGCATGTTGCGGTATTGTAGTAATCCTTTGAACGTAATTTTTAAAATGTTATCAACTCTCAAGGGACAGGGGATGGCACTTCTTAAGATCCAAACCAGCCATTTCCAAACCCAAATGAGTTGTGGGTGAAGACGTTCAAGAACAAGAAGGGTCGTATTTATGGCATTGGTGACGAGGCTGTCAACATTAGGGAATCCGGTTACTTCAGTCCCAGTCAAAGATCCGTTACAGTTTTCATGTTAAAGTTTCAACAAATATGGTTATACATTGAATTTAATTAATTGCAATACTAATGCGTACTTCACTGAAATGCCTGTCAGCAGGTATCGGTTCTACGCTATCGCAACAAGAGCTCAATGACTTAAGGGGTGTAGTAACCAACTTGGGGGATGAGCTAACTTCACAGGCTGAAAGCTACACGTTGCTTATTGAGAAATGTAAGCAACTGGAGGAATCCAACAAACTGCTCACCCAAAGCAACAAATAACTGAGCCAACAAATGATGAGCATCGATCAACGTTTCTAAGCTTTCTTTCAAATGCAACAGACGTCTAGCTCGGGATCTCACCCACCATTTACTCATCACTCGCAACATAATGAGGAAGAGGGTGAGGAAGAGGAAGAGGAAGAGGAAAAGAAAGAGGATGATCTTCACCTTGGTAATTGAGTTGGTTGCAGTTTTTCTTGAGTTGGTGACTCTTCTGCTTGGTTCTTTACAAAGTATATCTCTTGCTGCTTGCTTCCCCTCCCCTTTGTACTTATTTCACTCCCCTCCCCTTGGTGCTTATTTAATTTTCCTCCCATTTAGTGCTTACTTCTTCCTCTTCTGTAAACATATAACTCCATTCTCAATTACTGGCAACTTCTAGTTTATTATTTGGATTTGTGGTTTGTGATATGTACAGACTTTGTTGGGAACTTGTGGTTTGTAAATTGAAAACCCTTGATTGGAAGTGTTGCATTGGATGTGATGTTCCACCTTTGTGTGCCTTGAAATTGTTGAGAACGCTTCGAATGAAATCATATTCGAAGCCATTGGATGTTAATTGAGGGCAAAGATCTTGTAAATTTCTTACAGGGATAGAAATGTATGTACTAAGGGATACGATAAAAAACAACCATTTTTATTTTTAAAAAAATGAGAAACTTAGCGACGGAATAACAAAAATTTATTTTTTGGGGGCAGGGGTGGCGACGGAATGCGTGGTCTGTCGCCATCAGCGACGGACTTTCCGTCGCTTAGTCCGTCACTGATGGCGACGGATTTTGCAATCCGTCGCCACCCCTACCCCGCCAATTTCCCCCGCCAAAAAAAAGTGTCGCAATTTCTGTCGCTGAATCCGTCTCCGAAGACGACGAAATTTCAAAATTCCGTCGCCAGGTACTCAGCGACGAGCGAAAATCCGACAGCCGTATTCTATTGCCAATTCCGTTGTTGATATGAAATTTCCGTCGCTGATAAACCTTATTCCATCACTGATTCCGTCTTTATTTGGTCTTTTTCTTGTAGTGATTCTACTCTTAATTGGGTAGGTGATTTTTCTTATGATGAGCTGGAGTTTGAGTATAAGGATAAGTTTCCTATTCGATGTGAGTCTGCTTTCATAGATGATGAGTCTAAGTATGATGCATTTGACTCTGATATGTGCCCCGTGGACCAAGAGGGAAAATTGTGTTTGATTTGGAGTATTACCAAGAGGAAAAATTATTTAAGTTACTTAGGGAGAATAAAAAGACCTCATGATGGACCTTAGCGAACTTCAAGGTAATTAGTCCTTCTATTATGCAGCATAGGATCCATTTAGAGAATGATACTAGACCTTACTAGTACCGTTAGAGAAGGTTGAACCTGACTTTGTAAGAGATAGGTTAGGAAGGAAGTGCTGAAGTAGTTGGACCATGAGATCATCTATCTTATTTCTGATAGTGATTGTGTTGCTCCTATTTAGATAGTTCGTAAGAAGACTGATATCATCATGCTAGGAATGATAAGAATGAATTAATCCTAACTCAAGTCCAGTCTAGGCGGAGAGTCTGTATTGATTATAAGAAACTAAATGCTGCCACTAGAAAAGATCATGTTTCCCTCCTTGTCTTCAACCAGATGCTAGATAGGTTAACGGGACATTCATATTACTGTTTTCTTGATGGTTACTCTGGTTATACCCTATCCCTATGGATTCAACCCTTAAGTATTACAGTTAACAACCGCCTACTTGTGGTAAAATTTTACATCATTTTTAAATTGTATCATAAATAAAATAGGCTTATTATTGTAATTGTAAATTGCCTATTGTTGTAAAGAGATTAGTTATGATTTAGCTACCAAAATTTTCATTGATTTTCTAAAATTATATAATTATCTTAAGAACCTAATAAATTGACACACAATATTTTTTGAAAATAATTCTAATAAAAAAATTAATAATTATACCGACAACTTCCAATTATGATTTATATTAATAACCATTCCAAATATACTAAAAAAATGAATATTGAATTTCTAATAATATGATATGGTGTAACAAGCCACAAAATATCACTATGAAAATAAGGGTTTGAATAATAAAAGTTAAAAAGAACTAATCATAATATGTTGGTGTAATTTTAGTAGATATTCTGTTAGTGAGAATATAATTTTTTTTGTATTAATGTAGCTAACTACTCCATCCAAATTTCTTTTACCCTATCTCTCTCATCTTCCCATAATAACTTTCTAGCTACTCCAATTTATATTAATGTGTGTTATCGATATTTCTAATTATAACTATTTTTTAAAATCAAACTAATGAGGCAATTTGTTACATCTAACAACACAGAAAATTTATGGTGTCAATATTAACAACTTCAAATGGCAAATATATTCGTTCATTATTTTATCTTATACATAACAATTAAAAAAACCAGTTATAAACAAATATGCATTTACAATAGCTCATATACAGTGTGTACACATTTAAAGAACTTTGAAAAATACATTTTTTAATTACAATTAGATGCAAACCTATTCAGCACATTTCAACATGTTTCCGCACGTTCACTATGGTTCAGTGTGATTTAGTAAGTTTTAGTACGATTCATTATAATTCATCATGTTTTAGCAATAAATATCAATAAGTACTTATCTTAAGTTCAAAACAAGATGCCTTAAATTTGATATTTAATATAAATAAGTTCAATTCAGTTTGGTTGAGCAAAAATAATTTCGATTCAGTTGAGCTCAACAAAATGAAGTTGAAAAAAACATGACCTAAGCTGCAAAATCCATTTCTGTTTTAAATTATTAAAAACAAAAGGCATGCTAAAAAATTGGTGCGAAACATACAAATTATAAAAACAAAGAAAAAATGTTAGTTCTTTCGAAATTCATGCAACATTTTTTAATGAGAACTTGGTTTTTAAAGGGGCAAAAGAAAAACTGTCTTAAAACCCATTTAGATTCCAATTCCGAGTATCTTTTTGGGAACCATCAAAAATGATTCCTAAAAATTGAAATCAAAATCGATACCCTTTAATCAATTTCTATTGGATTTGTAGGTGCCCTAAAACTGTATTTTACCTTACACCCTTCCATTCTTTCTTTCCCGGTGTGTGTTTCTAGGTTGTGAATTGAATTATAAAGATTGATGTCTTCAGATGATTTTCGTGCAAGTATTGTAAAACTTCAGCGACAAGGATGTTGCATTGTGATCAAACACTATCAATGCAAGACGACAATGCGCCCAAGAGTGCAGTGCATGTAAAATAAAGCAATACATTGTCCCTAGACGTTCATGGTTGCAGAGCACTAATAACTCTGAAAACATATTCCACATGCATATATAGGAGGGCCACATCAGTTTTTGTCACTAGCCCACCTATGTTTAGTTTTTGTCACTAGTCCACCTACGTTTGTCACTAGTCCACATCAGTTTTTGTCACTAGCCCACCTATCAATGCAAGACGATAAAAGTTGGTAACGTTTTGAAATGATTGATGGAAGTTGGTTAAGGTCGAAAAATATTGGAATAAGTTGGTAGAAATTTATAAAAGTTGAAGGATGTTGGTAAGAAATGTAAATGAGTGGTGATTGCTTTATAAAAATTTTTGAAGGAGATTGATAAGAATTAGTAGAATTTGGCAGCAGCTAGTAGAAATTGATAAAAGTTAGTTAGAGTTGAAAAAGATTGAATTTTTTCTATAACTGTTGATAAAAGTTGGTGAAAGTTGGTAGAAATTAGTAAAAATTGGCAAAAGTAAAGTTACCAACGAAAAGAATAGGCAAAGTTAGAAGTAAATTGTGATTCAAATATTCAGCCTTTTCAATTGAACATGCGTTAAAGTTAACGTCCAAGTGGTACCCCCCTCCACACCAAATTTTTAATGAGCACTGGTGCTGACTTTGGCAATGTGGACTCAAGATTTGAATGAAATCCTAGGGCTGTCAAAAGCTGACCCAATACGATTACCGACTCGAATCGAATACGAAATTAGGCGGGTTTGGGTAAAGATTTTCAACCCGTTTAATTAAACGGGTTGACACGGTTAACCCGTTTAATTAAACGAGTTAGGTTCAGGTCGAGATTTTCGACACGAAAAAATACCTATCTAACCCGTTTAATTAATTGGGTTAATGGGTCAACCCGATTACCCGATTACCGTGTAGCCGTTTGACCTGTTTAACCCTTTTAATATATATATCTATTATATATATTTTTTGTTGGGGGGAGTTTCTTAAGGTTTCAAAATATCAGATTTTATTTTGAGGGTTGAATTTTATTTGGGCGTCATAAGAGACCCAAAACAAGTATTGGGCTCCCCTTTTTTTAACCTAACCCACTAAAAGTCTAAAACCCTCCCTGTGTCTAGAATCACTTCGGCTCCCTCACTGCCTCTGCCTCACAGTCACAGAACACATTCATCAGCCAGCCTCTTCCTCTAGAATCATCCCTCTCGCTCAGCCTCACAAAGACATAGTGTTAAGCCTTCTGCCTAGGTGGGCCGCCGCTCGTGTTGTCTCAAGCTCCGGCTGCAGTCTCAGGCTCACACACATGTTCATTTAAAGTTTAAAACTTAAATGGGTTAAACAGGTTAAACAGGTAAGTGGTACCTGATTCTGACCCGTTTAACTTAAACGAGTTAAACAGGTCAGAATCAGGTTGACCCGTTTAAATGTTAAACGGTTTCAGGTTGGATTTTTCAACCTGTTTATTAAATAGGTCAGGTTCAGGTCGGAGGATTTTCAACCCGTTTAACTTCGACCCGAACACGACCCCAACCTGACCTGACTTATTTGACAGCCCTATGAAACCCTATCCAACCTAAAGTTCAAAATTCGAATTAAGCTTATCCGAGTTGAACCAAACCTAAATTTTTATTTTTATTTTTTTTTGAAGTTTTCTCTTTGAAAGATTAGTTTGATTAATCAAATATTAGCAAAGATGAAGTCCATTTGAATCGAAAAGCACACAACCTAAATCATAATTGAATTGCAATCTCATTAATCCAATTATAACCTGGATTGAAGTTGAGCCAACTGAAACCTGAATTAAATGATTCATTTACCAGATGTAGCTTATGCAAATGGGTAGATATAGTGCAGCCAACATTTAAAATCCTTAAATTTTTTTAAAAAAAATAATATATGTAAAAATTAATTGATACTCACGATATCCCCTTTTAAATTTAAAAATCGACTCTCTTATATGCTAGAGTGCAAATTTATATGCTAGAGTGCAAATTTTTGAATGTTACACTCGTATAACGCGAGTTGCATTCACATGTAACATATCTATTAAAACTTCAACTTCTACCCTCAATCAAGCTAATGAATCATTATAGACCAAGATTAACACACTTGTTGACCCCCCCAAAAAAAGTCGTAGCTATAGAAGCAAATTAAATGAAATACGTCAAGAGTGATATTTTGTTATAAACAGTCTATCTAGCCTACACCCCCTATTCTCAACTATGAGTCTGTGATTAAGGGTGTGTAAAGTGTGGTTACAACTGTAAATCGATTTAGATTGAACGGAACATTCGTCATTTGGTCTGCTTGAATGTAAAAATATTTTTCTTATCTTTTTTATATAGTTTATGATTTGATCTCGGTTCCCCCAGAAACTAAAAACCAAAACCAAACCATAGGCTGAATTTTGGAATCTTTTTAAAATTTGTTGTCATTTAAATTACATGTTAATAAAACCTCAGGTTGCATTGACAACTAGGAAAAACTTGACAGTTTTTTTTTTTTTTTTTGGTTTCTAAAAATATGAGCTTGTTTATCTCTTAATATGCAAGAAATTTTCTCTCTAAAAATGTGGTAAACTTTACACTAAAAAAAGATGGAATAGAAGGGATTCACCACTGGGCAGTGGGCACTTCCCACTATAAATCGGACTCTCCCTTGCCTCTTTTGTTCCCCAACAAACACAAGAATTTCCAAAGACCAAACGGGAAAAAAAAAAAAAAAAACCCCTTGAAAAATGGCTACGCATTTCATCGTCCTTGCTGCAACCACCCTCCTCCTCCTGCTCTCCCACTCACCTACCCCAACGACAGGCGATACCAGCACCGGTATTGATTCCGAGGCGGTCCTAGACATCGAAGGCAACCCACTGGAAGCGAACTCAGAGTACTACATCCTCCCAGTGGTTCCGGGCTTCACTGGGGGCTTAATACTCGAACCCCTTCGATGCCCGCGGTACGTGATTGCATCACCCAGTTATTCAGGCTTAGGCTCACCAGTCAAGTTCATCCCAGTTGGTACACCAGATGATGATCGTCTAGGACAAATCCATCTCTCGTCCAATGTCATAATTGACTCCGGCTTTAGTCCCATCTGTAGGAACCGGCTCGTATGGAGTGTGAGCTCATACCTACCACTACGTCTACTCCTGATCGTGGCCGATGGGGCGTCCTATACCCCACCTGCCTTGTTTAAGATAAACAAGGTAGACAACTCCCTTGTTGGAGTTTATAATATCACACATTGTCGTACTCCTACTTATTGCCCTTATTGGGGTCTTCACAACTTGGATTTCCCTGACACAGATTATAGGTTTTTGGGTCTTACTGCTATTGGTAATCAGGCTCTTCACGTCCGATTTGCTAAGAAGATTGGAAGTGTAGCGTACACAGCTAGTAATTAACTAAAATTTGGCCCGCTACAAGTAATTAACTAAGTAATGAATGAATGAATGTATGCATCGTCGTGTCTGCTAGCTTGCTAGCTGTCAGCACGAGCGAGGAATAAAACGCAGCCTTTGTTGTAATTCACCTGTTAATTGTTGTGGTTAGTTTTCTTATGTTCGTTTTTGCTTGTTTCTTCATGGCATGTTTGTGTGACTTTCTCATGCAAGAGTTGTTAGATTGTACTCCTGTAGTACAAATACAAGCGCTCAGGACGAGCCTTCAACTAGCTTCGCCATCTATAGTTAGGTGGATTGCCAGTTATTTGTACCTTAAACATATATGCATTTATAGTAGTTCATATGGAGTGTATACACATTTAAACAACTTCGAAAATACATTTCTTATTTACAATTAGATATAAACCTATTTAGCACAATTCAACATGCTTCAGCGTAGTTTAGTATGATTTAGAAAGTTTTAGCACCACTCATTATGATCATCATGTTTCAATAATAAATATCAATAAGTACTTATCGTAAGTTCAATAAATACTTATTGTAAGTTCAAAAAAATGACCTAGGCCACAAAACCCTTTTTTTTTTCAAATTATTAAAAATAAAAGGCATGCTAAAAAATTGTCAAAAAACATACAAATTATAAAACAAAGAAAAAAATGTTAGTTTTTTCAAAATCCATGCAACATTTTTTAAAAAGAACTTGCTTTTTAAAGGGCCAAAAAAAAACACTATCTCAAAATCTATTTAGATTCTAATTATTCTGAGTATCTTTTTGAGATAAAAAATGATTCCGAAATATTGAAACCCGAAATCGACGCCCTTTAATCGATTTCCATCGGATTTCTAGATCCCCAAAATTATGCTCCTCTCTACGCCCTTCCATTCTTTCTTTCCCGGTGTGTTTTCTAGGTGGTGAATTTAAATGTATGTCTGGTCGATTGTTTGGATCTCCTCTTCCCCCTTTACCGCCTGCTACCGGTAATTATTAAGGGCTCATTGGTCTTGCACGCAATTCCTATTCATCCTGTGTGTTTTTCCTTGCCATTTTTTGGCACTACTTCTTGTTCAGTTGTTGGAGCACCATTTTGTAATGCAAGAGTTGGTTAACTATCCGAAATCAATTAATTTCAAAAGGTTCTTTTTTTTTTGGGTGTTTCAATAGTTAGTAACTTAGGGCATGTTCTTTTCGTCAAAAAATATGGATTGGTGAAAAGGTGAAATTGGTTAAGATTGGTAGAAGTGAGTTAAAGTGAATATTTGTTGAAGTGGGTTGAATTTTTTATATGATGGGTGGAAATTGGTTAAAATAGTAGGAAGTGTGTTGAAGTTGATTAAAGTGGGTTGAAGTTGGTTGAAGTATGTTGAAGCTGGTTGAAGTGGATATTTTTTATTGAAATTTACGAAGTGAATTGAAGTAATTTGAAGTGGATTGCAGTTAATTAATGTTAATAAATTAAAATTTATCAATATGGCCTTAGCATAGTAGACTGATCAAGTAGATACATATGTTCGCATGTCCTTCATACAATGCACCTCAAATATGGAGATTGAAATCTTCAGATTATCTTCGTACAATTAGTGTAAAACTTTAGTGACGAGGTTGTTGTACTATGGTCAAACACAATTGATACGACATACGAGACGACAATACGTCCAAATGTACAATGCATGTAACATATGCAATACATAGCCTCTAGATATTCATGGCTGCGGCGCACTAATAAGTCTGAAGACATTTTCCGCAGGCATTGGACGACCATGTCAGCTTTTATCACTAGTCCACCCATGTTTAGCAATCGTAATAGGAAGTTTTTTTTGTGGTTCATTGCACGATGAAGGCCCGTACTTTTCATTTAAAATAGGGATTGAAAAATAAATAAAGTTAATTAAAGTGTATTAAAATTAGTATTTTATTATTGAAATGGGTTAAAGTGAGTTAAATTTGGTATATTTTTATATGAGGGGTAGAAGTTGGTTAAAACAATAGGTTGAAGTTTGTATTTTTTTATTGAAGTTTGTAAAGTGGATTAAAATCGATAAATTGGGATGTCCCAATAAAAAGAACAGGGTCCGAGTGAATTGTCAATCATTCATCTTATACAGTAGGTTTAATTTTTAGAAAATTTACGAAGTATGTCCAACTTGATGAAGTATGTTTAACTTGTTGAATTATTTGATCACCTCTTACTCTTTTATCAAGGGATGCAGAGCGTACATCCTTTGATAAAAAGTTATGACTCGACTATTGCAATTGCGTAAAACAAGTTCCTGTTTTTGCTCTGATACCAGTGATAAAAGAATTGATGTAAACAAGTAAAGAAGTTCTCCTCTTTTTTGTTCATTAATCACATAGGTTGCGTTTTTATACATATGCTTGCCTGGGTTTTTCATTGGCTTCCCACGGCTACCTTGGAGTTCCTAGACGAAACCAATTCCTAATTCTTCCCAACCCTAAACCATCTAAATTTTCTAATCATGACACGCATATAATTTGCTTTCCTAAACATAATAGGAGTATAATTTAATTTACCATAACAAAATACATTGTTAACACTCCCCCTCAAGTTGAAGCATGAGGATCGAGAATGCCCAACTTGGACCGTAAAAATTTGAATTGATCCCGACCAAGAGCTTTTGTAAAAATATCTGTTGGTTGTTCCTTGGTATGAATTTTGAATAAGGCAAGGTGGCCGGCTTCAATCTTTTCACGGACAAAGTAATAGTCTATCTCAATATGCTTGGTGCGTTCATGATAAACTGGATTGTTAGCGATATGCAGAGCTGCTTGACTATCACAAAATAGACGCATAGGCTTGGTGAAAAAGATGCCTAATGCAGCTAAAAAAGTTCTCAACCACACTAACTCACTAGTAGCGACAGCCATGGAGCGATATTTCGCTTCAGCTGAAGAGCGGGATACTGTAGACTGTTTCTTGGTTTTTCAAGATATAGGAGAATCTCCAAGCATCATAAAATACTCTGTGAGAGATTTACGTGAGAGAAGGCAAGCAACCCAGTCTGCATCACAGAATCCTGTAAGTTGCAGATTGCAAGTTTGACGTAGCAAAATTCCTTGCCTGGCGGTACCCTTAAGGTAGCGCACTACCCGACGTGCAGCCTCCATGTGTTCTTCCCATGGTATTTGCATAAACTGTGATAATATGTGAACTGCATAAGTGAGGTCAGGTCGGGTTATAGTTAAGTAAATCAGTCGTCCCACAAGTCGATGATAACGAGACGGATCATCTAACAATTTCCCTCTTGGAAGAGCCAGTTTATGATTTTGCTCCATGGGAGATTCAATAGGTTTTGCGCCAAGGAGACCACACTCATCAATAATTTCCAATGCATACTTTCGCTGACATAAGAACAAGCCCTGAGGTCCTCTAGCCACTTCAATACTAAGGAAATATTTCAAAGTGCCTAGATCTTTAATACTGAAACAATCATTCAAATAGGCTTTGAATTTTTGACATGCTTGGGAATTATTACTGGCGAGAACGCTATCATCCACATAGACAAGAAGAGCCATGAAAATATCACCCTGCCGATAGGTAAACAAAGAATAATCTGCATAGGACTTAATGAACCCGTACTCACAAAGCTTCGAGGATAACTTGGCAAACCATTTGGCGGGGTGCTTGGCGCAACCCATATAACGACTTGTTCAACTTACAAACCTTGGTTGGACTAGAGGCTGCATATCCAGGTGGCAGTTTCATGTATACGTCTTCATTCAAATCTCCATGTAGGAATGCATTGTTAACATCCAGCTGATGTAACTCCCATCCTTTTGCAATAGCTACTGAAAGAAAGCATTGTACACTAGTTAATTTAGCTACAGGGGCAAAAGTTTCATTGTAATCAATACCTTCTATTTGATGATCTCCCCGAATTACTAGATGAGCCTTGTAGCGTTGAATAGTACCATCGGAATTGTACTTCACACGATAAACCCACTTAGAACCAATGGGTTTCTTTCCAATGGGAAGATCCACTATGTCCCAAGTATCATTCTTGTCTGGAGCCGAAAGCTCTTCATTCATCGCTTTCCGCCATTCATTTTGTTGGACCGCTTCATGATAAAAACGTGGTTCACGAACCTTCATAATAGCTGCCAAGAATTTTTGATGGGAACATGAAAAATTAGTGCAAGTGACGTATTTATGCAAAGGATAGCACATACCTAAAGATTCCTTTTGATATGAGTGTGCAGTGGAGGCGGGGTTTTTGATCTGAGCACTGTAGCAAATGTAATCGTTCAAACGAGCAGGCGGTCTCCTAGTCCGCTTATCGTGCCTTGGTTCAGTTTCGGGCTCGAGTATGTTCTGGGCACTATTTTCTTGCTCACGCGATCCTGGCGTAGACAGTCCAGGCCCAGTAAGCTCCTGTTGCTCAGGCCCGTGATCAACACTCCCCCTGGACTCAGACGCCTCTTGTTGTTCTGGCCCAGTAGTCGGCTCCTGCCCAGGCCCGTGCGCCTCACACCCGCTTGCGCCCAGACCCTCAATGATCCCAGGCGGCCCATTCTCTCTTGGTGGGCTAGAAGGCATAATGGCGTCTCCATCAGCCCAGGGTGGCGTTGGCTGCACCAATTGCCCCACCGGGGCTATGTTGCTGGCAAAAGGAAAGTGGTTTTCAAGGAGAAAAACATCCCTACTTACAAAGAAGACATGATTTTCTATGTCATACAGCCTCCACCCTTTCTTTCCAAAGGGATATCCAATAAATAAACACTTCCGACTCCGAGATTTGAATTTGTCTTGTCCCTTAGAATTGTTTTTAGCGAAGCACAAGCACCCGAAGACCTTAACATGATCATAAGTAGGAACCTTATTATAGATCAACTCATAGGGAGTTTTTCCTTGCAACAGCCGACTAGGTGTTCGATTGATGAAGTAAGCCGCAGTTAAAACACATTCTCCCCAAAATTGTAAGGGCAAATTAGCTTGAAATCTTAGGGCACGAGCCACATTTAAGAGATGTCTATGTTTCCATTCTACACGTCCATTCTGTTGGGGGGTATCCACACAACTTGTTTGGTGTACCATCCCGTGACTAGCATAGAACTCCTGCATAGCACCTGATTTAAATTCTAACCCGTTATCACTTCTAAGAATTTTAACCACCTTATCAAACTGGATTTTCACCACAACTACAAAATTCTTAAGAAGCTGCCCAGCCTCTCTCTTTTCTTTTATCATATAGATCCACACACCCCTACTAAAGTCATCTACCACGCTAAGAAAATAATGGGCACCACAAGAAGAAGGGACCTTGTAGGGTCCCCATATATCACAATGAATAATTTCAAACAAAGTTTCAGCTTTATTCTCACTTAAAGAAAACTGATTTCTAGTTTGTTTGGCACGATAACAAGCTTCACACACTTCTTCATTTAACTCAAAACTACCATTATAATTTAAATCTTTGAAAAAGGACATGATTTCCTTGGAGGGGTGTCCCATACGTTGATGCCATAGTTGCCCAGTTTTGACAACATTAACTTGATCATTTTTCTTTTGTCGCTTGTTGAAGTAGTAAACCCCACCTCGTTGCTCACCCATACCAATCGGAATCCTCATAGTGCGGTCCTGTAAAATATAAGAATTATCATTAAATGTCACTGTACAATTTAAATCCTTGCATATACGAGACACCGATACAAGATTACAACTTAAAGAGGGAACGAGCAAAGTGTTCTTCAAGATTAAGTTGTCCAAAGCAATGGTGCCTTGTTTTGTGGCCACGGTCGTTGTTCCATTCGGTAGATTAGTTAATATCGGTGATATGTGTGTTACGTCTTTCAACAATTGAGCTTCGCCTGTCATGTGGGTGGAAGTCCCACTGTTGATTAGCCATGATGGCTTACCTGTAAGATTCTCACCTGCTTTAAGGGCTTCTATGAGAGTGAGCAATTTCTGAATTTGCTCTCGAGTGAATCCGAGGATTGCCTCTGACGTTGGCTCGCTGCTGAGAAAGACAACATCAGAGGAGGACTCGGCTAGTGCAGCGTGCGCTCCTTCTCTGCCTCCCCCTCATCCTTTGCCTAAGCTTGCTCTTCCACCTCTTCCATTACGGCCTCCTCGACCTCCTCTGCCTCGACTCCGGTTTCCCTAGCCAGCTGGGCAACCAATGAGCTCGAAGCATTGAGACTCTTCATGGCCAAGCTTTCCGCAGTGGTTACAGGATACTCTCTCGACTCCTCTTCCTGTTGGCTTACTCCTCACAGCGAAGGCGACAGCTTCGGTCTCATCTCCACGCCCTCTCACAACCAGCTTGTGGCTCTCTTCTTGACGTACGAGATTGAATATTTGTTCGAGACCAGGTAGAGGATCCATAGCCTAGATATGACCTCGAAGAGAGCCAAATTTCTCATCATTCAACCCCATCAGGAACTGAGGAGTTTTTTTCTTCCTCGGCGTCGCGTACTAGCTTCTGCCCGATCTCACACTTGCAATTGCCACAGGTGCAGCGATGGTGTTTGATGATACTGTCCAATTCGTTCCAGAGTCCTACAAGTTTAGAGTAATACTCTACAACAGACATTCCACTTCCCTGTTTGCAATCTGTAATCTTGGCCTTTAAATCATGCTTTTTAGGTATGTCGGAAGTCCCATACCTTTTCTTCAAATCATCCCACATGATCTTGGCTACATTAGCATAAGCGATTGATGGGCGGATTTTAGGATCAATCACGTTTAGTAGCCAAGAACATATGGTTCAGTTTACCATCTCCTAGGCATCTCTTTCGGATTGGTCTGCACCATCATTCAATTTGATAGTGCCATTCACAAATCCAAGCTTGTTCTTGGACCTAAGTGCCATAGTGACGGCCTTTACCCAAAGATCGTAATTTTCTCCATTAAAGATCACCGCTGTGATTAAGATTCCCGACCCTTCTGATGGGTGAACAAAGTAGGGTGAGGTATTATCGATTACAAATTTTTTTGACGTGACTGAATTGTAAACCTAACACTCTGATACCAGTGATAAAAGAATTGATGTAAACAAGTAAAGAAGTTCTCCTATTTTTTGTTCATTAATCACATAGGCTGCATTTTTATACATATGCTTGCCTGGGTTTTTCATTGGCTTCCCACGGCTACCTTGGAGTTCCTAGACGAAAACAATTCCTAATTCTTCCCAATCCTAAACCATCTAAATTTTCTAATCATGACACGCATATAATTTGCTTTCCTAAACATAATAGGAGTACAATTTAATTTACCATAACAAAATACATTGTTAACACTCCAATTTTACATTTTTCCTCTATGACGTGTAATCACCCTAATTGTTCCAGGAGTAGTGGATATAATGAAGTAGTGCCTAACCAGTACGGAGGGTTTTCTGGAAACTCTTTCCAAATCATGTCGACACCAAGCTACCAAGATATTCCTAATGCACCTAGGCAGCCTGCGCATCCTCCTCTCCTCCTCCTATTGCTCAGTCTCAACTTCCTCCTGAATATAGTGAACTCGATAAATATAAAAAAATGAAAAATGACTTGAAAACGATGTTGAGAGAGCATAATAAAAGAATACTACGAGCGATGACTGAGCAGTTTTCCTAGTTTGTTATGATGAATATGAAGAAAGTCACATTTTCTAATCACCTTAAGACCAACCCTAAGGGCCGGATATCCTCTGACTCAGCTTCCCATACTTTTAGGAAGGTTAATGTTGTAATAACTTTGAGGTCAGGACAAGACATGGATAATCATGTGAGCAATAATTTGAGTGAAACAACTTATATTATTTGCCTCATTCCTCATCTTTTGTTGTCCTACCTGTTATTGTTGATGATTCTGGAAAGTCTAAAGAGAACGAGCCTACTGCTTCAGTGAATATATTTCCTCATAAGACTACTCCTACTCCTCCTTTGTAGCTTCGCCATCTATAGTTACATGGATTGCCACAAGTGAATTAGGTCCAGGTTGAGGCTATGTTCAGAGACCATAAGGGCGATGTACCGGTGCTTGCTCATTGATCTTGTTCACCACTAGACTTGATCGAAATGCGGGTCAGGGCGGGTTGAGGGTCAGGTCGTGAGGGTCGGTAGCTAGGGTTTGCTTGACCCTAACCCTACCCGACCCTCACACGGGTCAATATACCTCCAGCCCTGACCCTGACCCTGCGGGTACCCACGGGTCAACGGGTCGGACCTGACCCTCAAACCCTATATATATAAAATTATATTTGCATCAAAGTGTTTTTTTTTCCCCTCACACAGAGCGCGATATCAAAGAACCTTCACGAACAAAGGCCGTAGCAACATGATGATTTTCTAACATTTACTATGAGTCTATGATTATTACAACAATTCTAGTGTTTGAATTTACTAACTACAACAATGTGCTTGCTTAAAACAACAATTCTCGACTTCAAAAACTTCAATTCATCCAGTAAGACAACAATACCACAGCAGCAAGGTAGCAAGGCGACAACACGGCAGCAAGGTGGCAACACGAAACAACAACCAAAGAAAAACAACATAACACCTAGCAACACAAAAATTAGCACCATAATGACAAAAATTAGCACCAGAACAAATCACCAAAATATACTTAGCTTTTCAATATAGACAAAAAAATAGTAAACCTTAATCATGAGTTCATGAAACTTTTTAAGGTTTTAAAGAAGAATTAAGAAACGAAAATGAGATATTATAAAATTTACCTCTTTAATCTTTTCAAACAATCATGCTATCATCTTCTCCATCCATATCTTCACAATCATCTTCATCACTTGAGCTGCTATCCTCTTTGTCTTCACCATTAAGTTCAAACCATTTAAAATTGAACAAAATAAACAGTATATGTTAGAGATATCCATTAAATCACAAACGTTAACTATATTTATAAATGAATCATAGAAAATGAATGTAGTACCTTCCTCCATCGCTAGCATCTAATCCTGAAGACAAATCAAAGCTTGCACAGTCTTTAGCTTCAAAGAGCTTCTTGTCGGTGTTATTGTTTTCCCACCAATGCTAAAAGCCGATTCAGAGGCTACAGTTGAAACTGGAATAGTTAAGAGGTCACGAGCCATAAGTGCAAGAGTGGGATATCTAGCGGAAGTCTTGAACCAATAATCCAATATGTCCAAATCCTCAGTCCTTGAATGGTTCGGTTCTCCCAAATATAAATCAAGCTCACTCTTACCCATTTGGGTATGAGCTGTCTCTTGGGTGACAAACATAGCCCAATCATCCAATTCAGCTTGGTTATCATCAATAGAAAAGTTACCACCCGAACAAGAAGTAGAATGTGCAATGTTTTGGAATGACCCACTAGAAGAGGCGTGCATATACTCATCAAACCACATCCTAAGAGTAGTAATGACCTTTTCAACCCGATCTCCAACACCTTCACTACCATATATCTTCACAAAACAATACTTCAAAAAAGTCACCTTATACCGAGGGTCCAAGATTGTAGCACAACTCAATGCCAAATTATATTCACTCCAATATTTGTCAAATTTAGCTTGCATGTCACTCACCATGTTAGAGAACTCCGCAAAATGAGAATGGCTATTAGCCATCTCCACTAAAGCACTTTGGATTTTCCAAACCCCCAAAACATACGAGTTAGAAGTAGGATATTTGGAAGCGGAAAATAAATTAGTCACATCATAGAACACCTTCAAAAACTTATGAACATAAGCAAGCTTATCCCAATCATCCAATTGAGGTGTAAGGGATTTCACAACGAAATCTCTTTCTCCAAAATAAATGAACACATCTTTGTAATAAAGCACACGATCAATCAAAAGATAAGTAGAGTTCCATCTCACTGGCATATCAAGCCTAAACTTTTTATTAGTTTGCAACTTAAAGTTTTTCTCAGCCACATCAAAAAACTTTTTCCTCCTCACAGGAGATCTATCAATGCACTTAACCACGTTGCGGACACAAGTAAGAATGCTAGCTAATGAGTTTAATCCAGCTTGCACAATCAAGTTCACAATATGCGCACAACAACGAATATGAAAGAAAGATCCACCACCCACAAGAGAGCTTTTTGCAAGTACATGCCGTTTGATATGATTTATCATTGGCACCGTGTATGATGCATTGTCAGTTGTAATGGTAAGAAGCTTCTGTTCTAGGTTCCATTGTTGCAAGAACAAGACAATCTCATCAGAAATACATGTAGCATCATAAGGAGGAACTAAAGGCCTAAATCGCAATATTCTCTTTTGCAATTTCCAATTAGAATCAACAAAGTGTGCAGTCACACATATATACTCCTCATTAGTGCTATCATTCTTCCAATTATCAGTTGTCATTGCCACTCTTCCAGGGGCATTTAAAATGAAATCTTTGACATTTTCTCTCTCTTTCACGTACATTTTGAAGAGTTCTCTCTTTACAGTATGCATGCTAAAAGTTCTAAATTGGGGATTAAATCCTTTCACCATCTTTCTAAACCCTCGCTTCTCAATAGTGTCAAATGGACGTGAATCCTCAACCAAGTACATTAACATAAGCTTCCTACCTTGGGCTTCATCATACTTAAACTTGGTCAAAACAGTAGAACCATCGACACTAGTATCAGTAGACAACATGTATTGCTTAATGTCATGATGAACCTTTTTAGCACATCTATCTAAGTGACGTTTAAGATGAGAAGTTGCATGTCTACTATTAGCACCCAACACAATTTCACAATGCTTACACTTAGCTTTATTTTCAGCTAGTGTAGGGCCTTTAATTTTTCATATTCATCCCATACCTTTGACTGCCCCTTTGGTTTCTTTGAAGGTTGCTCATACTCTGCATAACCATCCTCGACTGGGGCTTCTTGTGGTGTTTATCGGGATGGTGGAACTCTATTCTCCGTGGGAGCCCTACTCGTATTACTTCCAAACTTCATATCTAAAGCAGGACATAAAATTGAATCAAATATGGCACCATCACTATATTTTAATTTTTAACACCACATTCGAAACATTTAAAACATTAAAGCTCAAAGAACATCTAAAAACAGAAAAATCATAACATTGAAGCCATCAATCCAGAACCGCAAAAAGCATCACCATCGCTTAACCCATTGAAAACATTAAAGCTTAAATCGTGAGCCACAGAGCATCACCACATTTAAAACATTACACCTCCACTTGCATCCTGACAAGTCAGCATCCAGAAATACAACAATAGGATAAGCATTATTTGAAAACTCTGTTGCCCCAATTTTCCCCTCTATGAAAAGACATGGAGACGAATCACAAACTCAGGAACAGAAATATATCAACCAGTCGTGGAGCTAAAACTGTCTACCTTTGTGCCACATCTGTTCAAAACAGTGAATTAAAACCATATTGCTTATTCATATCCCATAAGTTCGCCGCAGCATGCACTTAGACAAAGACATCCTAATTTATCACCATCATATATGTAAAAGTGGGTTTACAAGAAAGTCCTCTGGTCTCAAGTAGACAAGGATGAAGATAATAAAGAGATTCTTCTGATTGTATCACAACAGGGGAAGCATTCTCCCTCGACAAGTTATTAATGTCCAATTGGGATGCTTGTTTTATGCAAATAATGGAGGGACCCACCAGTCACTAGAGTAACTGCATTCAGAGCATTGGATGCACTATAACACTTCGATAGTCAAGCTCCCAAGTGGCTGGGCAACTTTTCATTGAACTTAAAGGCCCAGAAAACAAACTGAGATATACCCAAGTCAGCAATAATGGCTTCCAATAGGGGTAAAATTTGTTAATTAACGAAGCATGATAAAAACAATAAGAACGCCAGCATCATAAAAACGCCAGGGTCGAGGCAAATACCTTGTGGTGACTGAAGCTTGAGTCACCATCAGGTTTGGGCTTCTGGCTGAGTAGCAAATCGTGAGGAGTGGCCGGGGTCAGCAACTGGAGTCGCCGACTCATCGACGTGACAGCAAGCAGGCCGAGAAACGTCCACAGAACCTGGCGATTGACGAAACACGCGAATTGAACCACAGCAGCAGATGAAACACCGAGAAGCGGCCGTTGGAGTCTCCGACGCTGGAGTCGCCGGCTTCAGCGACTGAAGAACTGGCGTTGGGAGTCACCGGCGAAGGTAGGGGTGGTAGATCTGGATTGGAGAGGGAGAGGGGAAACGGGAAAGCAAGAGGAGGAAACCAGCAGAAAATCAATGAAATTATGAAAACTAACCCTAACAAAGTAACACTGCCGAGTCTTTTCCTCTTTTGATTTGGGATTTTTTTTTTATTTAACAAGAGGGTCGAGGGTCAGGTCAGAGGGTCAGAGGTTGTGTCCGATCCCGGCCCTCACTGTATGCAGGTACCCTCATATTGAGGGTCGGGTCTGGTCAAAGCTAAAAAACAGCTGTCTGAGCCCTCTTTTTTTCGGGTCGAGTCGGGCGTGTCCCCGGCCCATTGATCAGGTCTATTCACCGCCAAGTAACTCATTGATGTGCCATTGCAATGTCTTGCAAACAGATCCTTCAACTAGCTTCGACAAGATATGAAGAAGCTTGTTTGCTAGTGCTTGACTATTCTTGGATGCTTATTCACCATTTCAAATTGATATGGTCCACCTGGCTCTATCTAGATTGCTTTATCATAAGCTCCAAGTCATTTACATCGCATCTAGCTTATCATAACATGGTTGTCCAGGGCCATAGGATGTATGCAGTCTAGATCTAGGGCTGAATTGCAGATATCCATATTTGACGCTCAAAGATCGAGTGGAATTTTCAAGCATGTGGTCGAGAACTCAATATAAAGAGTAGGCACTATCACACACTAAAGCACAATGAGCTTATTCTTTTCATCTGATGCAAAAACTTAATCCCTAGAATTTAGAAGACAAATATTTTCTTCTTCAGGACATCATACAAAACAAGCAAACCCAGATGCCACAAAAGGAGGTAAACTCCACACTGTGATCAAGTAGTACTTTATATTTCGTGATGAATCCAAGTATCAGATACATTCTTGAAGTTTTTTGATTGCACAAAATGAACAAACCAGTATGCAACAGAAAATGCAATGCCAATCATTCTCATCTGATACTACTTTATAAATCATAATATTTCGAAGAAGCTCAAGAAGACAAGCAAGTAGTGTGTCAGCACACTAAAGGAATTCCCATACAATCGCAACACATCTGAAAGTACAAATTCTATTTACGCTCTTTGTATTTCACTGTTTCAATTCCGCTTTTGTTTTGGAAGAAACGGGGGGGGGGTTACAGATTATCTAAGTAAAAAGAAACAATGCAAAAATTCAGAGGATACCTCTGAAATAAGTCAAATGATGACATAATATGCAAAGGTTTTGTGAGAACTATTGATATTGAATTCAAGGTCAACAAATCCTAAGACCAACTGCCTCACCACAAACCAATGGCTTTCCACCAAACCCTTCCAACACCGAGCCAGATCAAAATGTTGATGAAGACTGAGATGAGGAATCCGTAGCCCCACCATTTGCCAAGAGGGACATAATTGGCGCCATAGAATACTGGTGCTGAACCCATACCATAGTGGGTTAGGCCACCCATGAGGTTAGACAAGAATGAGAGGACCATGGCTGCAAAGTATGGTGGGGTTCCTAGAGCACTTGCAACTGAAAGGAAGGCTGTGAACATGGCGCCAATATGTGCAGCTTCACTAGCAAAGAAGTAGTGAGGCTAGAAGTAGAGAAGAACCAGAATACCGAAGGATAGCTGCTATGACAGACCTAAGCCACCAATAAACTGCACAGGCAAAACATTCTTTAGAAAATTTTCACGCTTCCTAGCAAATATATCAACAAGTATAACTAGATCTTAAGCCTGAAACCACGAATTCCATTTAGACTTATATAGTTACGTAGCAAAATGTGACATAGAGAAAAATTTTCGTACTTTTCATTCGACTAGATTACTCAGACTCCTTGTTTTACCCTGACACAAATGTGTCAAGACATATATTGCTCAAATGCGAGGAGGGCACTTCCATACTTCAAATTAGGCTAGAAAGACACAGGTTTACCATATAAGATAAATCAAAATTAAGACTTGGAGGCATATCCTTAACAAATACTTGAGACCAAGTATAGGTAACACACAGTGAAAGATCATCGGTAATAGGCAGATTATAACCTTCAATAAGCTGACCAAATGAGATAGTGGTATTCTACATCCAAATTTAAAAATGAAATTAGTTGTTGTCTTAAAATGTCACCGCAAGTGCATGGTATCAGTTGTAGTTAGCAACGGTAAGTACAGGTCGTGTCCACGAGAAACTCGTTTCCAATCACCGAATTCGACTTATAGCACTCAATTCAGGCAAAAGTTCACTTTAGTCGATTAGCAGTTCTAATCCACTGAGAACTAATGCAAATGCATAACTCAATAATGACAAAGGTCCTAGATTGGGATTCACCGTACTATTATGCTCTTTTTAGAATATAAACTAGGTCATACAAATCTGCCCACACAAATGACTGAAATGGAATGGTTACAAGTTAAAGCACATCTATGTTTTCTCTAAAAGGTCATTAGAATGGTTAATCAATCCTAATTATCTATTTTTATGAAACTAAAATCAACAAAACCACAAGATTAAGTAACCCACTATACCCAATTGAACCCCTAACTATTCTCATATTAGGATGCTGGATTGCTCACAAGGTTGCTCTAGGTAGAGGATTTAACTTTCACTGATATCCTAAACCTTAATTAAGAATCATGAATACATCTCTTTGATAAACCTCTATTTTGACCTTTTTTAGCTCTTATTTGGTCCCTATTTCTCACTGTTTCTATGATAAATCTGGATGAGAAAGGATCAAATTCACCTCTTTGGATTCCATTGTGCTTATAATGTGGTTTGTTTGTACTTTCAGGAGGAATCCTTGGGTCTTGATAGAAAGGATGACTTTGGCAATGAATTACGAGGAGATTACGGTCTAATGAAGCCCCGAGAGCCAAAGGAGGATCGGTAAAAGAGCGCACGACCATGCTGTAGGAGTGCACAGCTATACTGCAGAGGCCGAAGTTGTGCACTGGCTGGCTACAGGGAGCGCACGGCCGTGCGCCTTGCCCGTGCGTCTAAGCACGACCGTGCATCGGCCCACTGTCGTACGACTTAAGTGATTTTTTCGGCAGTTTTTGAGGGACTTCAGTTTTTCTTTTAAGAGCACTCTTCTTAGGCGATTTCTAGGATTTTGTTAGGGGATTTTCTTGAATGCCTTTTGGATTGAATTCATTGCAATTAAAGATTGTTCTACTACCACATGATGATTAATTCAAGTTTGTCTCTTGATTCTCTCCCTCCCCTTCATTGTTATTTTAGGGTTTTGGTTGAATCATGTTTAGTGAACTGGGATTTGTGATTGTTGCTTTTGAGAAGATTCGTGGCTAATTCCCCAACTTGGGTTGGGATTGAAGCCAATTACGTTTAGTTGAATCAAAATCTAGCCCAAACCCCTTACTTTCCTCATGCTTGCATTCATGATTTCTGCTATGCACACCATGCTTAATGAAATGTCTAAGAGGGCGTTCATCTTTTATTATTCGGGTTTAGGGGAGCGTCAAAAGACGAAACCTTTACTTAGCGTGGCTTAGTAGACAATTAGGATTTTAATATGAAAATAATTAAGGTTCTAATTGAGATTCGAGATTATAGATCTTGTAATCCTACGATTTTAGTCCCATGAAAATAGAAGACTACAGTTCTAAGATTAGTCTTCGATCCTTGAGAGAGGGAGGAGATGGGCTTAGCTGGCAATCTATCTACTCATGATGCATGCTTGAGACTATTTGATGGGGTTAACAATTGGTTCGGCTAGCGTAATTGTGTTGATATCTCAACCTAGGTGCGTTAATACTCTGCTTTCTCATTCAATCTTTTAGTTGTTAACATTCCCATAGTTTAAATATAAACTCACGATTTGATTGGCCTAGATTGAGTAGTTAAATTAGTTATAGTAGTTAGAAGCAAGTTCCTTATGGACACGACCCATACTTACCGGTTGCTAGCTACAACTATGTCGTGCACTTGCGGTATAAATTTAAGACGAACAAGTTTTTGGCACCGTTGCCGGGAAACCTATGCCTTCCAATATTAGAACCGATTCGAATACTCTAAACTAGGCATTTTTTTCCTTTTGTTTGAGTTTATAATTCTTCCTATTCTTGCTAGAAACTGTTTACGTCGTGGTAGTGTTTGCTTTTGTATACGCAAGAGGAGTCAAAGAGATAAAGACCTTATCCCTTTGGACCCTAAGATAGAAGCAGCAACATGCCGGCGTAGCGAAGAAGCGAGAAGGAGGAAGAAAACAGGAGCAGCGATGGCAGGGCAAGACCAGAGGGTGTTACGCAATTACGCTCTGCCACAAGCGTCGGGTATCACATCGTCTATTGTGAACCCGACAATCAAAGCCAACAACTTCGAACTCAGTCCCGCGCTCATCACCTTCGTGTAGCGGGATCAGTTTGGTGGGCAACCTACAGATAACCCCAATGCACATATTCGCAAATTCCTTATGAAGTGTGACACCATCAAGATCGACGGGGTGTCCACAGAGGCAATTCGACTGCGGCTCTTCCCTTTCTCACTGAGGGACAGGGCCAGCGATTGGCTGCAGAATGAGGAACCAAACTCATTCACCACTTGAGAGGGTCTTTCAAGGGTATTCCTCAACAAATACTTTCCACCTGGGAAAACTGCGAGGCTGAGGACTGAGATCACCTCTTTCACCCAGAGGGATGGGGAGTCCTTCTATGAAGCTTGGGAGAGATTCAAAGATCTTCAGCGGCAATGCCCTCACCATGGTGTGCCTGACTGGCTTCTAGTCTAGACATTCTATAATAGATTAGAACAGTCAGTCAAGATATCAATAAATGCCGCTGCAGGAGGAGCTCTTATGGGAAAATCTATTGAGGCAGCGAGGGCTCTGTTGGAGGAGATGGCCTTCAACACCTATCACTGGTCAAGCAAGAGAGCCACCCCGAAGAGAAGTGGTGGTAAGCAGGAGCCAGTAGAGTGGACGCATTAGCCCAGAGGCTTGATAAGATAGGGACTTCTTCCACTCCAGGCAGTTCCGCAATTCCAGCTGGGATCTACGCGGTCTATAAGACTTGTGGTGTGTGGGGGCACATATCCGTCGAGTGCTTCAATGGTTCCTTCTCCATTGAGCACGCTAACGCCGTACATAACTTTAACCCCACACTATAAAACAATTTCTACCCAAATACTCAAGGTTCGAGATGGAGGAGTCATCCCAACCCTCTCTACAAAAATCCCAGCCCTCTATCTCAACATGCTATACAGCTATCGGGGTTTCAGTATGGAGCTCCTTACACCTCGCCCCCTTCACCTCCTCAACCCAAATCACATCTAGAGAGTACTATGGAGCACTTCATAGCGAATCAGACCAAGACTAATGAAAGTCTTGGTAAATCGGTCAATTTACTGACCTCCAGACTCGATGCCATGGCTGCCCATCAGAAGACAATGGATGCCTAGATCGCTCAGATCGCTCAACAGGTGAGCCACCTGTCCCGGCCTTAGGGGCATCTCTCAAGCCAGCCCAAAACTAACCCTTGAGGTCACGTCAATGCCATCTCCACAATGGGAGAGGGGTTATAGGAGAGCCCGGTGATGGTTCTCCAGGAGGTAGCTCTAATTCCTGATTCTGTAGAAACAGAGGGGAAGAAAAAAGAAGAGAATCTGAGTTCTGTTGGGGACCCTAGCCCTACACCTCCTACTCATACTTACCAGCCCCCAGTACCTTTCTCTCAGAGACTGGCATGGTCTAAGCTATCTCAGCTTGAACCTAGATTCGCGCAATTTCTGGATACTCTACGCCGAATCTATGTCAGTAGCCCATTCATGGAATCTCTCAAGGACGCACTTGCCCATTTGAAGTTTTTGAGATAGCTCCTGTCCAAGAAGGGAGAACCTGGGAAAGTTTCAGTGGCTCCCATTGGCAGGTCCTGCAGCGCGCTCTTACAGAGGCGGTCGCCATCAAAACTGCAGGATCCTGACAATTTTTCTATCCCATGCTGCATAAGAGATATGCAGATTGAGAGAGCCCGTTGCGATCTGGGTGCCAGCGTGAGCCTCATGCCGCTCACTCTCTGTAAGAAGTTGCAACTATGGGACCTCACGCCTACCAACATGACTATTCAGTTAGCAGACTACTTCACTAGGCAGCATGTCAGCATTCTGGAGAATGTCCCAATCCAGGTGGACAAGTTCCTCATCCCCTGTGATTTCATCATTCTTGACATGGATGAGGAATTCCCGGCCCCACTCATCTTAGATCACCCATTCCTTGCGACAGCTGGGGCAGTGATCGATGTTCAGACAGGCACTTTATCCTTCCAACTGTATGAGGAGAGGGTGGACTTTAGTTTCTCTTATCCCGCACCGCCCTCAGCGCCTGTCCTTCCTTCACCTTCTGAAGAGCCTATCTCTCTTTCCCCCTTCGCTGTTGTTTCTGGGGTTAAGATATCTGATGGAAATGGGGGATCTCACATACTGCTTGGAGGTTCTTCTACTTTTTCTGTGGCCGTCCTGATTCATTTCGCGACCGCTTCTGCTTGTACTGGGGAGCTATAGGATCCTACTTCACATTTCTACACCTCCCCCAGGCCACCTTCTGCATAGTTACCGTCTACTATTTGGAGGTAAGGGTCAAGCTAAGGCCCTTAAACAAGCGCTTCTTGGGAGGCAACCCAAGCATTTACCTGCTTTTGAAAAAAAAAGGTGTGTTTTTATTTCCCTCCTACCCACCCTTTTTCCCCTAAGCGCTATTGGCTTAACCCCCACTTGTCTTTTCCTATGTTCTTTTCATTAAGGACAATGAAAGTTTCGAACATGGGGGGTGCGCTTACAGCTCTTTGGTTAAAACTGTGGACTTGGGGCGCGGGATGAATGACATCACTTGCATCCACATCATATAGATAGGACCTCATATAGTTTCACCAGGATTGTTTTTACATTTTTTGTTTATTAGAGCATGTAGTTTATAGCATATAGGCTAGATTTTACATCTCAAAAAGGAGAAATGATCGAGCTGGGCGTCCTTAAGATTTTCAGGTACTACTTCTTGCCCTTCTCTTTGTTTTCCCTTATATCCTTTACCGCTTTCTTAGTTAGATTTATTGCTTTTTAATAAATATGTGCAAAAACCCCTCTTATGAAGAGAACACAAGAGGTGATGATTGATTGATCTGGTTGAGTTGTGTGTTGAAGTGTGGCCTGTTATGGTGTGAACTTTTGTGAATTGCGCTCTAACATTGCCATCTGTATGTCTCCTGTCCTATGTTGTATGTCATATTGCCCTTGAGATTCATATGACTTGGATTGATTGACCTCGATAAGTGGGACATACCTTTAAGTAAGTTGTTGGACTGTGGTAGATTTACCTATGAGACTTTGAGCCTAATGACTATTCATTGCATATAGTCTCGTACTTTCTTTCATGTGTGACTCATCCAGGATTGCATCTCTAGAACTTGGTCTTGTTCTATTTGAAATTGCATTTAGCATGTGCATGTGTCAATATGATTGAGGTAATTTTTGTTTTATTTAGCCACATGAGCCAAAAAGCCATCCATTAATATGTACTACCCTCTTTGCTAGTCCTTTGTGCCTTCCCCTTGTCTTTGTTGTTGTCCCCTACATACTATACACTTGGCATATCGATATTCTCTATATTTTTTTCAAGATCTAGTGGAGCAACACTTCCATTTTGGGTTGGGTTTGCTTCGAAGGTTAGTTCACCTTAGGTACGTTATTAGTGGTTTTTTTAGGGGGATTCGTGATTCGAGTTTGTGTTTCCCATGCCATTCACATGTCTTTCTCCTTTCAAAGAAAAGAAATAGAAATGATGGAAAAAAAAAAAAGAGAGGAAGCAAAGAAAAAGAAAAGAAAAACGAAAAGGAAAAGAAAAAAAGAAATAGAAAAGTTGTGAATGAAGTGATTGACATGAGGGTAATACAATAAGATTGATTAACTCCTCCCTTGAAATTTTTGTGGGGTTTGTTGCTCAGTTTTTAATTGTGGTGTGAAGTTGTTGTTTCGATATTAGTTGTGGAAGTGTTTTTTGCTCCTTCGTCTTTTGACTATTAGCTCCACTCTTCCCAAATTTATTCCACTTCTCAGCCTTTACCTTTGGCCCCATTACATCCTTTCTACAAGCCCTCATGAATGGCATGTTGCACTTTGCATTAGGTGGTGGATAATCAAGAACTCTACCAAACTTATGGTAGTTTGCTTGATTGGATAGAGTATTGAGTGCACCCTTGTTATGTATTCTAAATACATTAAGGGGAGTGTTCTGCTTTGTCCTAAAGTGAGGTTCTACCGGTCTCGCTTACCCACCACTTATTGAGGAAGGCCTTGTCTTGCTATGCGCTTTAATATTGGGGTATTTGATGTGTTGCATTCGTTAGGGAGCTTCATGAATGGAAGTGTGCGTGTCTTATTGAGATTGTTTTGTACCTTGACTTGGCTGTCCTTAATGCATGATTTAGCTTGATCTATCAATTGTTTATCTCTTGCCTAAGGAGGCGTGTGACTAGAGGTTTATGTTCCTCTTAAGTGTTTCATGAGCTAGTCTTACTTGGGGCAAGCAAGAGATAAGCATAGGGAGTGATAAACCTCTATTTTGACCTCTTTTTAGCTCTTATTTGGTCCCTATTTCTCACTGTTTCTATGATAAATTTGGATGAGAAAGGATCAAATTCACCTCTTTGGATTCAATTGTGCTTATAATGTGGTTTGTTTGTACTTTTAGGAGGAATCTTCGGGTCTTAATAGAAAGGACGACTTTGGCAATGAATTATGAGGAGATTGAGGTCTAATGAAGCCCCGAGAGCCAAAGGAAGATGGGTGAAAGAGCGCACGACCGTGCTGCAGGAGTGCACAGCCGTGCTGCAGAGGCTGAAGCTGCGCACTGGCTGACTACAGGAAGCACACTGGCACCCGGCTGCCAGTGCGTCTAAGCACGACCCTGCGTCGGCCTGCTATCGCGTGACTTAAGTGATTTTTCCGGCAGTTTTTGGGGGACTTCAGTTTTTCTTTTGAGAGCACTCTTCTTAGGCGATTTCTAGGGTTTTGTTAGGGGATTTTATTGAATGCCTTTTGGATTGAATTCATTGCAATTGAAGATTGTTCTACTACCACACAACGATTAATTCAAGTTTGTCTCTTGATTCTCTCCCTCCCCTTTATTGTTATTTTGGGGTTTTGGTTGAATCAAGTTTACTGAATTGGGATTTGTGATTATTGCTTTTGAGATGATTCGTGGCTAATTCCCCAACTTGGGTTGGAATTGAAGCTGATTATGTTTAGTTGAATCAAAATCTAGCCCCAACCCCTTACTTTCCTCATGCTTGCATTCATGATTTCTGCTATGCACACCACATGCTCGATGAAATGTCTAAGAGGGTGTTCATCTTTTATTATTCGGGTTTAGGGGAGGGTCGAAAGACGAAACCTTTACTTAGCGTGGCTTAGTAGACAATTAGGATTTTAATATGAAAATAAGTAAGGTTCTAATTGAGATTCGAGATTGTAGATCTTGTAATCCTACGATTTTAGTCCCATGAAAATAGGAGACTGTAGTTCCAGGATTAGTCTTCGATCCTTGAGAAAGGGAAGAGATGGTCTTAGCTGGCAATCTATCTAATCATGATGCATGCTTGAGACTGTTTGATGGGGTTAACAATTGTCCAGCTAGCATAATTGTGCTAATATCTCAACCTAGGTGCTTTAATACTCTGCTTTCTCATTCAATCTTTTAGTTGTTAACATTCCCATAGTTTAAATATAAACTCACGATTTGATTGGCCTAAATTGAGTAGTTAAATTAGTTATAGTAGTTGGAAGCAAGTTCCCTGTGGACACGACCCGTACTTGCCGGTTGCTAGCTACAGCTACGTCGTGCACTTGTGGTATAAATTTAAGACGAACACTCTTTCGAGGAATTCATCGAACACCCGGCGCACTTAGTGAGATTTCAAACCACAACTATGGGTATATTTCGCAAGAACCTAGAACATGATCCGATTTCACATAATAGGGCCTACTCCCAATTCAAGACTAAGAATTTAGCCTCTAATCGCATTGTGTAAAACAAATTCAACAGTCAAATTCAATCTCATGAGCAAGAACGAAGACTAAAAAAGTAACCACAAAGGGAAGAGAAAGGAAGAACAAACTTAGATTAATCGATTGTGAAATCCGCATCTTGAACAGTCTTCAATTCAACCATAAATCAACAATCAAATCTTATTTAACCCTAAAAGTTCACCTAAAAGTGTTTTGAGAGGTTTTCTCCCAGTCAAAATCGCGTAACCCTCCGAAAATAAGACGATTAAGAATAAAAGGGGTTAAGACGGGGCCCAGACGACGGCCATCGGGTTGGCGACGGCCTGGCCATCGCCTAGAAGAATTTGCATGATGTTGGAAAATACCAGCTATAGAGTTGAAACGGGATTAGAAGAAAGAAATAGGCTTAGAGGTGGCAAAACTTGGTCAAATCCCACCATATTAAAGGAAAAATAATGGGAAATGAACCAAGTACTTTGAAAGTACCTAATGTCTTTAATTATTACCAATAAGGACCTCAAGTTCGCATCAAATTACATAAAGAACCTATGGTAGAAAAAAAAGGTATAATAGGACCTAAAGAAGGATTACTATTCTATAAGGACATATAAAAGAAAATGATAACAAAATAGGACTTATGATATGCAATAAATATACTATATTTTTAACTGAAATGTATGAAATAATTGAGAAAAAAATTAATCCACCTAAAAAATGCACACATCTTACTGTCTTTCCTCATGATGTTTTTACACAATGTCTAATTAGTACAATAAAGGTACTTAGAATTAATTCTTCACCACTAATTTTCAATAATGGATTAAATAATTAAGAAACTTAAAGTTCTTCATCAATGGTGGAATTTAGGCTCCCTAAGTTACTTTGATTAAACAACCACTTCAAGTACTTTGTTCAATGATCTTATTAGTGCAGATTTATCCTATTTCGTTGCTATTCTCTATTTAAGGATTAAATTTTGACAGTATCGTCATACCCTAACCTGCATATTTTTGTCTCACTGAAAGTACAAACTTTTTGCCGAGGGGGTCATGATGAACTTTGTTCATAACACATTTATTTTCATGTTGTGTGAGTGAAATGAATTTTTAGAAAATATAGTGACAGTAAACGTAATATCTCTTGAAAATTTGTAGGCAATAGTAAAAATCCTAGTATAAAATTTATTCTCTTTCATCAAATACTAAACTGTATGTGCCTTTAAAATTCATTATTTTAGTTTTTTCATAATAATACTTTAAAAGAGAGAGCAATTTATGCTAAGGTGAAGGCATCATTTTTCAAAAATAGATTATTTTTTTTATTTGTCTTTTTTTCTCTTCCTAGTTGATTGAAATATTCATCCGAACCCTTCAATGACATTTATTTGTACTTGAAGTTCCTATTAGACAGTAATGCAATGTTTCAAGTTCTTCCACAAGTATTAACTTTCAAAATACCTAATTTAGTGCTCATCATGTTAGACATGCTCTACAATTAGTTTTCAAAACTCCGAACGAATCCATCGATACCGCCCGGGGTCGAAATACCCTCTAATTAAAATTAAATTTTCTAAAACTAACTTCCCCCTTCTAAATCAATACACCATATTATCATCCCCCCTCTCAAAATCCCTAACTTTACAAATCAACCACCCTCCTCCAAAATTTCATTGTGGTGATTATCTTATTTGTTATTCTTACACCTTAAAAAATAAAAAAAAGTTAAAAAAATCCAAAACCTTGGTAACATGTAATCAGAAAAGAATTACTGATAGTAACAAAAATTCAGCAGGCACAAAACTAAAATTAATAGACAAATTGAAGCTGGAGCAATCACACCATCACACAATACTGGTAGATTCAATCCCAGAAACTGAAAGCAAAAGAAAAAGAAGGAGATTTTCATATGTTCATCTAGTCTTTGCACACCTCCATTACTTCATGAGTCTTGCTTGTATTTTCCTGTTTTCCTGTCACCTATGGATCAAACAAATCCCCAGACAAATTAGTCAAAAGATTTTGAAAAATTCATCTCGTAAATAATTAAAGGGTGACTATCAAAGAAAATTAGGGAAGAATGAATATTAGAGAAGAGATTTTAAAAATAAATTGAAGAAATCTATTTCTGAGAGAGAGAGAGAGAGAGAGAGAGAGAGAGAGTTTGTATGTGTGTGTGCTTCCTTTAATAAGAGAAAGAGACATGCACGGAATCAACAGTTGAAAGTATCTAAAGTCCCGACATTCATATATCACGTGTAATAGAAAATATGAGGAGTAGGTAGTTAACTCGATCCCTATGTTTTGTTTTTAAAAATAAATACAAATAAATCAGTATTTTGCTTGGAGATAGATGACAATTACAAACTATTTTTTAAAGCTTTAAAATCAAGGGTTTAGATTTAATGAGTTGATAAAATTTGTGACCAAGATTATACCAAGTCTCACAAATCACTCTCGTATTAGTATTTTAGGATTTTTTAAATATTGTTATTAATATAATGTAGATAGATAGATAGATTAGATACAAAATAGAAGACTTAGATGTAATAGATAACTAATTTTTATGGCCAAGATTACTTTAAATCCTGCAAATCACTCCCACTGTAGCTAGAATTTTAGGTTTTCTCAAAGATTATCAATTTTTTTAACTGCTTAGTTTTTTTAGATAATAAAATTATCATATATCCTTTATCAAATATGATCAAAATTATGAGTGATTTTTTTAAAAAAATAAAAATTATAAATGGGTATTTTACCTAGATAAAGTAGTTTTTTAAACTAAAATCTACCGTTTAGATTTGATGAATGAATATAATTGCCTAATTTTTATGGCTGAGATTATATCAGATCCTGCAAAGCACTCCTGTTGTAGCTAGCATTTTAGGTTTTTTCAAAAATTTCCCTTTTTTTAACAACTTGGATTTTTTTTTAGATAATAGAATTATCATGTACCCTCTATCAAATTTAACTGAAATTATGAGTGATTTCTTTAAAAAATAAAAATCGTAAATGGGTATTTTACTTAGATAAGATGGTTTTAAAACTAAATCTATTGTTTATATTTAATGCATAAATATAATTATCTAATTTTTTTTGTAGATAATTGGATTATCATATATCTATTATCATGTATATCTAAAATCATGGGGGATATTTTGAATAAAACAAAGGGATATCTTAACTTTAAAATCGACTATTTAGATTTTATGGTTAAATATTTTTTATGGTTAAGATCGCACCAAATCCCGCAAATAACTCTTATTACACTATTCTAGGGTTTTGTAAAGATTGCTATTATGATATTATAGATATAGCTAACTACACCATTCTTTTTCTTTTACCCTATTTATATTAACTTTCAAGTCTAATTTATATTAATGTATATTAGCAGTATTTCTAATTATAACTACTTTTAAATCAAACTAATATGGCAATCTGTTACATCTAACAATACAGAAAACTTGTAGTGATGATATTAATGACTTCAAACCGCAGATATATTCGCCTATTATTTGTATCTTACACATAACATTTAAAAAGCAGTTATAAACAAATATGCACACATTTAAACAACTTCAAAAATACATTGGTTATTAGATATAAACCTATTTAGCATAATTCAACATGTTTCAGCATGTTCATCGTGGTTTGGTATGATTCAGCAAGAATATGATCATCATGTTTCAGCAATAAACATCAATAAATACGTACTTATCGTAAGTTCAAAACAAGATGCCTTAAATTTGAAATTTCAACATAAATAAGTTTAGTTCAATTTAGTTAAGCAAAAATAATTTTGATTCAGTTGAGTTCAGCAAAATGAAGTTGAAGAAAACATGACCTAGGCCACAAAATCCATTTTTAAATTATTAAAAATAAAAGGCGTGCTAAAAATTGTTAGGAAACATACAAATTATAAAAACAAAGAAAAATGTCAGTTCTTTCAAGATCCATGCAACATTTTTTTTAAAACACTTGGGCAAGAAAACACTATCTTAAAATTCATCAGATTCCAATTATTCCGAGTACCTTTTTGGGAGCCATCGAAAATGATTCCTAAAAATTGAAAATTGAAGTCCATACCCTTTAATCGCTTTCCATCGGATTTCTAGGCGCTCTAAAACTGTGCTCCGCCCTACGCCCTTCCATTCTTTCTTTCCCGGTGTGTTTTCTAGGTAATGAATTGAAATGCATATGGTCAATTGTTTGGATCTCTCTCCCCCTTTTACCCCCTCCCAGAGTTAATTATGAGGGCTCATTGGTTATTCAATGAATTCCTATTCATCCTTTGTGTTTTTTCTTGTGGGTTTTCAGGACTTCATTGTTGTTCAGTTGTTGGAGTATCATTTTTGTAACACAGCAATTGGTTAATGATCCGAAATAAATTAATTTCTAAAGTGTTTCTCTTTTTTTTTTTTTGGTGTCTTAATTGTTAGTATAATAGAGTGATAAAGTACATGCATATATTCGCATGCCCTTCATACAATGCTCCTCAAATATAAAGATTGATGTCTTCAAATGATTTTTGTACAATATTGTAAAAATTTAGTGACAAGCTTGTTGTACTATGGTCAAACACAATTGACACAAGACGACAATACATCCAAATGTACAATGAATGTAAAATATGCAATACATAGCCTCTAGACGTACATGGCTGCTGCGCACCAATAACTCTGAAAACATTTTCCACATGCATCGGAGGACCACGTCAGCTTTTATCACTAGTCCACCTATGTTTAGCAATCGTAATGGGAAGTTTTTTTTGGTTCATTGCATGATGGCGGCCTATTCTTTTCATTGCAAAATAGGGGTTAGAAAATGAGTGAAGTTAGTTGAAGTGAATTAAAGTGAGTATTTTATTGTTAAAGTTGGTTAAAGTTAGTATATTTTTTATATGATGAGTAGAAATTAGTTAAAATACTGGGTTGAAGTTAATCACCCTAATTTTTCTAGGAATAGTGGACCTAATGCAGTAGTGCCTAACCAACACAAGGGGTTTTCTGAAAACTCCTCCCAAATCATGCCGAGACCTAGCTACCAAGGTATTCCTAATGCACCTAGGTAGCTTGCACGTCCTCCTTCTATTGGCCAGTCTCAACCTCCTCCTGGATATGGTAAACTAGATAAATATGAAAGGAGAATTAAAAACGACATGAAAATGATGTAGAGAGCATAATGGGAAAATACTACGAGCAATGACTAAGCAATTTTTCCAGTTTGTTATGGCGAATACGGAGAAAGTTACATTTCTTAATCAGCTCTGAGACCAACCCTAAGGGTCCGAACTCCTCTGGTTTAACTCCTGATACTTTTGGGAAGGTTAATGTTGTAATAATTTTGAGGTCAGGACAAGACATAGATAATCATGTGGGCAATAATTTGAGTGATACACCTGATTTGCCCCCTTCCTCATCTTTTGTTGTTCTCGCTGTTATTGTTGATGATTTTGGAGAGTCTAAAGAGGACGAACCTAGTGCTTCAGTGATTACATTTCCTCCTAAGACTACTCATACTCCTCCTTTGTAGGTTTAAAAACTTGCGGTTCCTTTCCAACAGCTGAAGGGAAAGAAAGACCAGACCCATATTAACAAGATCAGGGAGACTTTCTCCCAGGTTAAGATCAATGTTCTCCTGCTGGATGCTATTCAACAGATGCTCCCATATGCTCGATTTTAGAAGGAGCTATGCACCACTAAGAGGCCAACCACTGTGCCCAAGAGAGCTTTCTTAGCTTCTATTGTCAGGTCTGTTATTTCCAGTCAGATTTAGGCTAGGTGAGTTCAAACCTACCAAGATGGTCATCCAATCAGCTGACATGTCTACTAAACTTCCTAGTGGTGTTGTTGATGATGTGCTTATTAAGGTGGGAGAATTTATATTTTTTGTTAACTTTATGGTCCTTGACATTGAGAGCATGCATAATGCTGAGTCTCATATTCCTGTGATTTTAGGGTGCCATTTCTTAACTACATCCAATGCTTTCGTTAACTGCAGAAATGGTATGGTGAAATTGTCTTTTGGTAATATGACTCTTAAATATTTTTAATTTGCAAAGACAACTTGATAGTTTTGGTGATGGGGATTATTCACAACTAAAAAAGTTCAAATTAACGACGGAATTCAGTGACGGAAAAAATTAATGACAGATTTGGCGACGGATATGGCGACTGAAAAACAGTATTGCAAAAAAGTCAGATTGTGCGATAGATATGATGATAGAAAACTCAATCCGTCGTCATAAATGACAGATGGCGACGGAATTTCCGTCGCCATAATTTAAATTTTTTTGGGAAAAAAATGGGCGCGACGGAATTTCCGTAGCCCAACAAAAAATTTCGAAATTTTTTTTAAAAAGTGGGCTGGCGACGGAATTTCCGTCGCCTGTTCGTCGCCAGGCCACTTAAATGAAACCAGAAGTTCTTTTCTGGTTTCATTTGGTGCTACTCATGTGAGAGAAGAGAGAGAGAGAGAGAGAGAGAGAGAGAGAGAGAGAGAGAGAGCGACTGGTGAAACCGGAGCTCATGCGACCACTGCCGCCTAGCAACCGCCGGCCGTCCCCCCGCCATCGCCGCCGTCTGTCACTGCCGGCCGCCGCCTACCGCCTCCCGCCTCCACACTGCTTGTTTTTTAGAGCAATTGGAGGTATTTTTCTTAACTAAACTACTTATAATTTCTACAAATTTTTGTATTACATTGTTAGAATTTCATAGTTAGTTCATATTTATGTTGAAATGTGGTGTTTGTGTAAGGTTATTGCTTTGATTTGTTTTAAGATTGGGGTAAATGTGATTTAGGGTTTAGGTTTGGTAGTTTGAAGTTAAAGTTTGATAGGTTAGTGGAATGAAATGCTTTAATTGATAATGTTGTTGAAATGTACTATTTGTGTGAGGTCATTACTCTGATTCGTTACAAGAATTTGGTAAATGCGATTTAGGGTTGAGGTTTGGTACTTTGAAGTAGAAATTTCATATGTTGGTAGAATGAAATGTTTTAATTAATAATGTTATTGAAATGTGGTATTTGTGTGAGGGTATTGATCTAATTTGATGGATTGAGATGCTTTAGTTTATAATTTTGTTGATATATGATGTTCGTATAAAGTTGTAGCTCATATTTGCTTAAAGATTTTGCCTCAATGTACACTTAGATTTGATAATTTTATGTTGAAATTTGATATATTGGTGGAATAAAGTGGTCAATTATATATGAATTATTAGTTTTGTGATATTCGTGAGAATGTAAGCATATTTATCAAAATTTATAAGTTTTTTTTTGTGCATGTGGAAATTTTAAAGTAAACGTACATAATATATAATTGCGTAATTTATGTAATTATTATAATTTTGATTAAAATTAATTCTTATCAAATACCTTATGTGGTTATTGTTATTTGAGTAGAATATGAATAGTCCTCCGCATCGTAGGTGGATGTATAATAGATTACTGCCTGATCGCAGTGGTTATACGCAAGAATTTCTAAATGGAGTAAACGAATTCGATCAATTTGCACATAGACAGACAGAGTTTCTAAATGAGGAAAAGTATAGATGTCCTTATGCGAAATGCAGAAATACGATGTGCTTGACACCTGATGATGTCAAGATGCACCTTATATATAAGGGTTTTGTGCAAGGGTATTGGTTTTGGATAAGTCATGGGGAAATAGAACCTCAGCAATATGATTCTGGGCATTCAAATAGTGAAATTTCCGAAGTTGGAGGTCCAAGTTATATTAATAATGACTACTCTGAATCTTATGTAGACCGGATGGAGGACATGGTTGATGATGCTATAATAGCAAATCAAAATATAAGGAAAGAGAGGTCAAGCACTTGCCGAGAACTATTTTATAATATGGTTCAAGCTGCTCAACAGCCCTTATATGATGGTTGCTCCACCCACAGTGAGCTATCTGCGGCAGTGAGACTATTGAGTATTAAATATGATTATAATATGCCTCAAAATTGTTTCAATGAAATTGTTCAATTAATAAAAGAGATATGTCCCCCTAACAGCCGCGTGCCAAACAACTATCGGTAAACGAAGATGGTTGTTAAAGATCTCGGTAATGATGTGGCCCAAATTGATTGTTGCCAAAAAAGTTGCATGCTATTTTATAAGGAGGACGCAAACCTGGATGCGTGCAAGTTTTGTGGGCATTCAAGATGGAAGAGGCAAAGGTCACAACAAAGGAATCAGAATCTATTACCATACTCAAGAATGTATTACTTGCCGTTAAAACCTCCACTGCAGAGGTTGTACACATCAAGAAGTAGTGCAAAGCACATGAGATGGCAATATGAACATCAACGTGAGGATGGTGTTTTATGTCATCCATCAGATGGGGCAGCATGGAAACATTTCGATATCAAGTACCCTGAATTTGCTGCAGAGCCTCGGAATGTGAGATTTGGCTTATGCGCGGATGGATTTAATCCTTACACATTTTCTTCAAGAATGGATATTGCAGAAATATGTGATAGACTAGAATTACATTTACATTCAGGCCCAAGTGGTAAGCCGGTTAAACCAAAAGTAAAGTTTGTACTTCCTGTGGATAAACGAAGAGAGTTGTGTGAATGAGTGAAGTAGCTTCAAATGCCTGATGGATATTACTCTATTTTGAGGAATATCGTGGACCCCAATGAGGCTAAGTTCAACAACATAAAAAGTCATTATTGTCATGTGTTCATGGAGACTCTTTTACTAATTGTATTTGGTGCACTCTCAGATGATCTGTTGAAACCTCTTATTGAGATAAGCCAGTTCTTCAAGAACTTATGCTCAACAACATTGCAGGAGGATATGCTTGAGGAACTGCATCGCAACATTATCATCACTTTGTGTAAGTTGGAGACCATTTTCCCTCCTGCCTTTTTCAATGTAATGGAGCACCTGCCAGTGCATTTGGCAGAAGAGGCTCAACTAGGTGGTCCAATACGATACCGATAGATGTATCCATTTGAGAGGTAAAGTATACCATAATCGATGAAACCTTGTCTCAATTCTTATATGCGGTATCACTTAGAAGTGAACGCAATTGTGAATTTGGTAGTTTTTTGGCCGATTGAAGAAAAAGATAAAACAACAAGCGTATCCTGAAGGTTCAATCACAGAAGCATACCTAGAAGTAGAGAGGACATTATTCGCCTCCTATTACTTCAGCTCTAATGTGCCCTCCATGCGCACTAAGTGCAGGAGAAATAAGAATGACGATGAACATATTAATCATTTTCCAACTCTGTCAGTGTTTGCACCGCAAGGGACCGCTATTGGTGGGGAAAGATCAAGGTATCTCACAGATGCCAAATATGTTGCTGCCCATCTTCACATGCTGTTAAATTGTGATGAAATTAAACCTTATATCGGGTGAGTGGTATTTTCACTTCCAATTGAGTTTATCATTTAGAGCGCAAGTATATTAATAGGCTTCATAAAATATGATAAAATTTTCACAGAACAAGTCAGAACTGCACGTCCCAATGTCAGTGACGCAGATGTCGACACCATCATCGAAATTCATTTCGCAGATTGGTTTAGTCAGAAGGTAAGTATTATAACTCATTTATTCATGATTGTAACATAACAGTTAATTAGGTGCATTGTATTAATTAAAACCACATGGTGCATTATATTCAACTATTCAAGACCGACAAACATTGCTACTTGAGCCAATTGGCTGTGAAGCCAAATCAGTATGTGTCGACAAGGACAGCATATAGAGTAAATGGATTCAAATTCCACACAGAAGCTCGAAGCGTCGGAAAGAGAACATATAATTGTGGTGTTGGTGTTTGTGGCACTGGGGAAGGCGATATTGGGAATGATTATTATTGTGTACTGAAGGATATTGTCCAAATTAAGTACGAAGGTGAACCACTTAAACGATGTGTGCTCTTCAGTTGTGAGTGATTCGATCCCACATTGAATCGTGGAACATGATCTCATAAACTAAGCAATTTTATTGAGGTCCACCATACTAAGAGGTACCGAAAGTACAACCCATTTATCTTCATGCAGATCGCTCAAGGGATAGGGCCAATTGGCTTGTTGTCATACCAACCAAACCAAGGGCGAGAGTGGATCAACAGTACACTCTACCTACTGCGTACCAACAAATGAACATGACGGCTATCGTCAAACCTGTGAATGACGCCATTCCTGCATCATTAATGGATGAAAGTGCACCACCGGAAGAGGTTAATAATGAAATAGGGTTTTCATTCATTCAGGGTAATGACGAGATAGATGAGGTAGACAATGATGAGGGTGATGAAGAGGGGGAGTAGGATGACGGTAATGAAACAAATAAAGCTGAAGAAAATTTGACGACGACGATGATGATGACATTGATGATGATGAGGATGCAGATGATTGAGTGCTTATGAATTCTTATGTATTTGAGTAATTTGCATGTCAAACAATTGGTTGTGACTTTATTTATATTGTATGAATGAGCTTTGCAAAATATATGTTACCTACGTATCTATTATGACGTATGAGTAAGCAGTTTATATGTGCAATCATTATATATTTGTACTTGGTTTTGTTGTCACCTATTTCAGGTATGGATTCCAGTTCTCGTCGACGTAAGTCCTCCCTCGAGGTAGAGGACGAGGGCGTAGGAGCTTTGCTGTAGATCCGACCGTAATGGACATTGATCCATCTTCCCCCCAGGTTCCTCATATACCAGTTCAGCCAGGAGCTACAATGGCTGCTTAGATACCAGGTATTTCAGGACCAATGGCTTCCCCATTTTAGGCTTCCCATCATCAGATCTCATACATTCTCAACTAAAGCACCATGTACGGCCAATTTGCCTATAACATTCCTCCAAATCCCCAACTAGTTCACACTGTGCAGCCTACTCCCCAACCCGCTCACGCTAACACAAACCAGTCCCAAGACAACACTGCAAGTGGTGAAAGTGAAGCACAATCCAGTCATGGGAGCACTCGAGCTAAGACTTGGATTGAGTCATATAGTAACGGGTAAGTCTTCATTTGTTATATCTTATGAAGTACTACATGAATTTTGCATAATAAGTAATCAATTTGATGTGTTATGTTTAATTAGATCTCTCCCCAATGATAGTGCTGTTAGTAGGATTTCGCTCATATTTCAAAACAAATTTGACGGAACTTGGCTTAGTTGGAGTAAAGTGCCCAAACCAGTATGAGATTTGTGGTTTAGAGAGTTCAAGATAACTACAGTGACTACCTATTAACAGTTTATGTGAACATGATAAATTACTATTGTATTATTTGATGTGTTTTTTGTTTTCATAATTGCAGAAGTGGTTTACTTAGGATCCGGTCCATGAGGACCGTATAAGAAAGAATTTGCAAACCGAGGCAATGCATGCTTGAGAGACTTCTTTGGTAAAGCAATGAAGTATAACAAGAAGCCTGTTTGGCTCAGTGATGCTCAATGGGAGGGACTCTAATAGCACTGGGTGAATGAACATTACAAGGAATTACGTGAAACAGCCTAGGAAAACATACTGGGAACTTCAGAAAGTGGTGGCCCATTTCTCCACACCTGTTGCTCAATCCCTGTGCATGAGTATAGGCGGCGTCTGGTAAATGAATTAATATTTGCTATGTATTTCTTTAAGTTTAATGCGGTATTTTGTGTTGTGCTTGACATCATTCTTTCTGGCATGTATATAGAGGGAGCAACTTGAAACGGAGCCCATTATTGTTGAATTATTCAGTCGCACTTACAAACTCCATGGTAAAGAAGATGACCTTGGTTTGACAAGAAATCACAACAAACATATGTAAGCAATTAGCTATTCTCAATCTTCATTGGTAGTTCAATATGAACTTGTATACTTTATTTTCAGTAATTGTAGTATACATGATTTCGTGCGCATGTTGCGGTATTGTAGTAATCCTTTGAACGTAATTTTCAAAATATTATCAACTCTCAAGGGACAGGGGATGGCACTTCTCAAGATCCAAACCAGCCACTTCCAAACCCAAATGAGTTATGGGTGAAGACGTTCAAGAACAAAAGGGTCGTATTTATGGCATTGGTGACGAGGTTGTCAACATTAGGGAATCCGGTTACTTCAGTCCCAGTCAAAGATCCGTTACAGTTTTCATATTAAAGTTTCAACAAATATGGTTATACATTGAATTTAATTAATTGCAATACTAATGCGTACTTCACTGAAATGCCTGTCAGCAGGTATCGGTTCTACGCTATCGCAACAAGAGGTCAATGATTTAAGGGGTGTAGTAACCAACTTGGGGGATGAGCTAACTTCACAGGCTGAAAGCTACAGGTTGCTTATTGAGAAATGTAAGCAACTGGAGGAATCCAACAAACTGCTCACCCAAAGCAACAAACAACTGAGCCAACAAATGATGAGCATCGATCAACGTTTCTAAGCTTTCTTTCAAATGCAACAGGCGTCTAGCTCAGGATCTCACCCACCATTTACTCATCACTCGCAACATAATGAGGAAGAGGGTGAGGAAGAGGAAGAGGAAGAGGAAGAGGAAGAGGAAAAGAAAGAGGATGATCTTCACCTTGGTGATTGAGTTGGTTGCAGTTTTTCTTGAGTTGGTGACTCTTCTGTTTGGTTCTTTACAAAGTATATCTCTTGCTGCTTGCTTCCCCTCCCCTTTGTACTTATTTCACTCCCCTCCCCTTGGTGCTTATTTAATTTTCCTCCCATTTAGTGCTTGCTTCTCCCTCTTCTACAAACATATAACTCCATTCTCAATTACTGGCAACTTCTAGTTTGTTATTTGGATTTGTGCTTTGTGATATGTACAGACTTTGTTTGGAACCTGTGGTTTGTAAATTGAAAACCCTTGATTGGAAGTGTTGCGTTGGATGTGATGTTCCACCTTTGTGTGCCTTGAAATTGTTGAGAACGCTTCGAATGAAATCATATTCGAAGCCATTGGATGTTAATTGAGTGCAAAGATCTTGTAAATTTCTTGCAGGGATGGAAATGTATGTACTAAGGGATACGATAAAAAACAACCATTTTTATTTTTAAAAAAATGAGAAACTTAGCGACGGAATAGCGACGGAATAACAAAAATTTATTTCTTTGGGGGCAGGGGTGGCGACGGAATGCGTGGTCTGTCGCCACCAGCGACGGACTTTCCATCGCTTAGTCCGTCATTGATGGCGACAGATTTTGCAATCCGTCGCCACCCCTACCCCGCCAATTTCCCCCGTCAAAAAAAAGTGTCGCAATTTCTGTCACTGAATCCGTCTCCGAAGACGACGGAATTTCAAAATTCTGTCGCCAGGTACTCAGCGACGAGCGAAAATCCGACAGTCGTATTCTATTGCCAATTCCGTTGTTGATATGAAATTTCCGTCGCTGATAAACCTTATTCCATCGCTGATTCCGTCTTTATTTAGTCCTTTTCTTGTAGTGATTCTACTCTTAATTGGGTAGGTGATTTTTCTTATGATGAGCTGGAGTTTCAGTATAAGGATAAGTTTCCTATTCGATGTGAGTCTGCTTTCACAGATGATGAGTCTAAGTATGATGCATTTGACTTTGATATGTGCCCCGTGGACCAAGAGGGAAAATTGTGTTTGATTTGGAGTATGACCAAGAGGAAAAATTATTTAAGTTACTTAGGGAGAATAACAAGACCTCATGATGGACCTTAGCGGACTTCAAGGTAATTAGTCCTTCTATTATGCAGCATAGGATCCATTTAGAGAATGATACTAAACTTTACTAGTACCGTTAGAGAAGGTTGAACCTGACTTTGTAAGAGATAGGTTAGGAAGGAAGTGTTGAAGTAGTTGGACCATGAGATCATCTATCTTATTTCTGATAGTGATTGTGTTACTCCTATTTAGATAGTTCGTAAGAAGACTGATATCATCATGCTAGGAATGATAAGAATGAATTAATCCTAACTCAAGTCCAGTCTAGGCGGAGAGTCTATATTGATTATAAGAAACTAAATGCTGCCACTAGAAAAGATCATGTTTTCCTCCTTGTCTTCAACCAGATGCTAGATAGGTTAACGGGACATTCATATTACTGTTTTCTTGATGGTTACTCTGGTTATACCCTATCCCTGTGCATTCAACCCTTAAGTATTACAGTTAACAACCGCATACTTGTGGTAAAATTTTACATCATTTTTGAATCGTATCATAAATAAAATAGGCTTATTATTGTAATTGTAAATTGCCTATTGTTGTAAAGAGATTAGTTATGATTTAGCTACCAAAATTTTTATTGATTTTCTAAAATTATATAATTATCTTAAGAACCTAATAAATTGACACACAATATTTTTTGAAAATAATTCTAATAAAAAAATTAATAATTATACCAACAATTTCCAATTTTGATTTATATTAATAACCATTCCAAACATACTAAAAAAATGAATATTGAATTTCTAATAATATGATATGGTGTAACAAGCCACAAAATATCACTATGAAAATAAGGGTTTGAATAATAAAAGTTAAAAAGAACTAATCATAATATGTTGGTGTAATTTTAGTAGATATTCTGTTAGTGAGAATATAATTTTTTTTGTATTAATGTAGCTATACTCCATCCAAATTTCTTTTACCCTATCTCTCTCATCTTCCCATAATAACTTTCTAGCTACTCCAATTTATATTAATGTGTGTTATCGATATTTCTAATTATAACTATTTTTTAAAATCAAACTAATGAGGCAATTTGTTACATCTAACAACACAGAAAATTTATGGTGTCAATATTAACAACTTCAAATGGCAAATATATTCGTTCATTATTTTATCTTATACATAACAATTAAAAAAACCAGTTATAAACAAATATGCATTTACAATAGCTCATATACAGTGTGTACACATTTAAAGAACTTTGAAAAATACATTTTTTAATTACAATTAGATACAAACCTATTCAGCACATTTCAACATGTTTCCGCACGTTCACTATGGTTCAGTGTGATTTAGTAAGTTTTAGTACGATTCATTATAATTCATCATATTTTAGCAATAAATATCAATAAGTACTTATCTTAAGTTCAAAACAAGATGCCTTAAATTTGATATTTAATATAAATAAGTTCAATTCAGTTTGGTTGAGCAAAAATAATTTCGATTCAGTTGAGCTCAACAAAATGAAGTTGAAAAAAACATGACCTAAGCTGCAAAATCCATTTCTGTTTTAAATTATTAAAAACAAAAGGCATGCTAAAAAATTGGTGCGAAACATACAAATTATAAAAACAAAGAAAAAATGTTAGTTCTTTCAAAATTCATGCAACATTTTTTAATGAGAACTTGGTTTTTAAAGGGGCAAAAGAAAAACTGTCTTAAAACCCATTTAGATTCCAATTCCGAGTATCTTTTTGGGAACCATCAAAAATGATTCCTAAAAATTGAAATCAAAATCGATACCCTTTAATCAATTTCTATTGGATTTGTAGGTGCCCTAAAACTGTATTTTACCTTACACCCTTCCATTCTTTCTTTCCCGGTGTGTGTTTCTAGGTTGTGAATTGAATTATAAAGATTGATGTCTTCAGATGATTTTCGTGCAAGTATTGTAAAACTTCAGCGACAAGGATGTTGCATTGTGATCAAACACTATCAATGCAAGACGACAATGCGCCCAAGAGTGCAGTGCATGTAAAATAAAGCAATACATTGTCCCTAGACGTTCATGGTTGCAGAGCACTAATAACTCTGAAAACATATTCCACATGCATATATAGGAGGGCCACATCAGTTTTTGTCACTAGCCCACCTATGTTTAGTTTTTGTCACTAGTCCACCTACGTTTGTCACTAGTCCACATCAGTTTTTGTCACTAGCCCACCTATCAATGCAAGACGATAAAAGTTGGTAACGTTTTGAAATGATTGATGGAAGTTGGTTAAGGTCGAAAAATATTGGAATAAGTTGGTAGAAATTTATAAAAGTTGAAGGATGTTGGTAAGAAATGTAAATGAGTGGTGATTGCTTTATAAAAATTTTTGAAGGAGATTGATAAGAATTAGTAGAATTTGGCAGCAGCTAGTAGAAATTGATAAAAGTTAGTTAGAGTTGAAAAAGATTGAATTTTTTCTATAACTGTTGATAAAAGTTGGTGAAAGTTGGTAGAAATTAGTAAAAATTGGCAAAAGTAAAGTTACCAACGAAAAGAATAGGCAAAGTTAGAAGTAAATTGTGATTCAAATATTCAGCCTTTTCAATTGAACATGCGTTAAAGTTAACGTCCAAGTGGTACCCCCCTCCACACCAAATTTTTAATGAGCACTGGTGCTGACTTTGGCAATGTGGACTCAAGATTTGAATGAAATCCTGTTCAAAATTCGAATTAAGCTTATCCGAATTGAACCAAACCTAAATTTTTATTTTTATTTTTTTTTTTGAAGTTTTCTCTTTGAAAGATTAGTTTGATTAATCAAATATTAGCAAAGATGAAGTCCATTTGAATCGAAAAGCACACAACCTAAATCATAATTGAATTGCAATCTTATTAATCCAATTATAACCTGGATTGAAGCTGAGCCAACTGAAACCTGAATTAAATGATTCATTTACCAGATGTAGCTTATGCAAATGGGTAGATATAGTGCAGCCAACATTTAAAATCCTTAAATTTTTAAAAAAAAATAATATATGTAAAAATTAATTGATACTCACGATATCCCCTTTTAAATTTAAAAATCGACTCTCTTATATGCTAGAGTGCAAATTTATATGCTAGAGTGCACATTTTTGAATGTTACACTCGTATAACGCGAGTTGCATTCACATGTAACATATCTATTAAAACTTCAACTTCTACCCTCAATCAAGCTAATGAATCATTATAGACCAAGATTAACACACTTGTTGACCCCCCCAAAAAAAGTCGTAGCTATAGAAGCAAATTAAATGAAATACGTCAAGAGTGATATTTTGTTATAAACAGTCTATCTAGCCTACCACCCCTATTCTCAACTGTGAGTCTGTGATTAAGGGTGTGTAAAGTGTGGTTACAACTGTAAATCGATTTAGATTGAACGGAACATTCGTCATTTGGTCTGCTTGAATGTAAAAATATTTTTCTTATCTTTTTTATATAGTTTATGATTTGATCTCGGTTCCCCCAGAAACTAAAAACCAAAACCAAACCATAGGCTGAATTTTGGAATCTTTTTAAAATTTGTTGTCATTTAAATTACATGTTAATAAAACCTCAGGTTGCATTGACAACTAGGAAAAACTTGACAGTTTTTTTTTTTTTTTTTGGTTTCTAAAAATATGAGCTTGTTTATCTCTTAATATGCAAGAAATTTTCTCTCTAAAAATGTAGTAAACTTTACACTAAAAAAAGATGGAATAGAAGGGATTCACCACTGGGCAGTGGGCACTTCCCACTATAAATCGGACTCTCCCTTGCCTCTTTGGTTCCCAACACACACAAGAATTTCCAAAGACCAAACGAAAAAAAAAAAAAAAAACCTTGAAAAATGGCTACGCATTTCACCGTCCTTGCTGCAACCACCCTCCTCCTCCTGCTCTCCCACTCACCTACCCCAACGACAGGCGATACCAACACCGGTATTGGTTCCGAGGCGGTCCTAGACATCGAAGGCAACCCACTGGAAGCGAACTCAGAGTATTACATCCTCCCAGTGGTTCCGGGCTTCACTGGGGGCTTAATACTCGAACCCCTTCTATGCCCGCGGTACGTGATTGCATCACCCAGTTATTCAGGCTTAGGCTCACCAGTGAAGTTCATCCCAGTTGGTACACCAGATGATGATCGTCTAGGACAAATCCATCTCTCGTCCAATGTCATAATTGACTCCGGCTTTAGTCCCATCTGTAGGAACCGGCTCGTATGGAGTGTGAGCTCATACCTACCACTACGTCTACTCCTGATCGTGGCCGATGGGGCGTCCTATACCCCACCTGCCTTGTTTAAGATAAACAAGGTAGACAACTCCCTTGTTGGAGTTTATAATATCACACATTGTCGTACTCCTACTTATTGCCCTTATTGGGGTCTTCACAACTTGGATTTCCCTGACACAGATTATAGGTTTTTGGGTCTTACTGCTATTGGTAATCAGGCTCTTCACGTCCGATTTGCTAAGAAGATTGGAAGTGTAGCGTACACAGCTAGTAATTAACTAAAATTTGGCCCGCTACAAGTAATTAACTAAGTAATGAATGAATGAATGTATGCATCGTCGTGTCTGCTAGCTTGCTAGCTGTCAGCACGAGCGAGGAATAAAACGCAGCCTTTGTTGTAATTCACCTGTTAATTGTTGTGGTTAGTTTTCTTATGTTCGTTTTTGCTTGTTTCTTCGTGGCATGTTTGTGTGACTTTCTCATGCAAGAGTTGTTAGATTGTACTCCTGTAGTACAAATACAAGCGCCCAGGACGAGCCTTCAACTAGCTTCGCCATCTATAGTTAGGTGGATTGCCAGTTATTTGTACCTTAAACATATATGCATTTATAGTAGTTCATATGGAGTGTATACACATTTAAACAACTTCGAAAATACATTTCTTATTTACAATTAGATATAAACCTATTTAGCACAATTCAACATGCTTCAGCGTAGTTTAGTATGATTTAGAAAGTTTTAGCACCACTCATTATGATCATCATGTTTCAATAATAAATATCAATAAGTACTTATCGTAAGTTCAATAAATACTTATTGTAAGTTCAAAAAAATGACCTAGGCCACAAAACCCTTTTTTTTTTCAAATTATTAAAAATAAAAGGCATGCTAAAAAATTGTCAAAAAACATACAAATTATAAAACAAAGAAAAAAATGTTAGTTTTTTCAAAATCCATGCAACATTTTTTAAAAAGAACTTGCTTTTTAAAGGGCCAAAAAAAAACACTATCTCAAAATCTATTTAGATTCTAATTATTCTGAGTATCTTTTTGAGATAAAAAATGATTCCGAAATATTGAAACCCGAAATCGACGCCCTTTAATCGATTTCCATCGGATTTCTAGATCCCCAAAATTATGCTCCTCTCTACGCCCTTCCATTCTTTCTTTCCCGGTGTGTTTTCTAGGTGGTGAATTTAAATGTATGTCTGGTCGATTGTTTGGATCTCCTCTTCCCCCTTTACCGCCTGCTACCGGTAATTATTAAGGGCTCATTGGTCTTGCACGCAATTCCTATTCATCCTGTGTGTTTTTCCTTGCCATTTTTTGGCACTACTTCTTGTTCAGTTGTTGGAGCACCATTTTGTAATGCAAGAGTTGGTTAACTATCCGAAATCAATTAATTTCAAAAGGTTCTTTTTTTTTTTGGGTGTTTCAATAGTTAGTAACTTAGGGCATGTTCTTTTCGTCAAAAAATATGGATTGGTGAAAAGGTGAAATTGGTTAAGATTGGTAGAAGTGAGTTAAAGTGAATATTTATTGAAGTGGGTTGAATTTTTTATATGATGGGTGGAAATTGGTTAAAATAGTAGGAACTGTGTTGAAGTTGATTAAAGTGGGTTGAAGTTGGTTGAAGTATGTTGAAGCTGGTTGAAGTGGATATTTTTTATTGAAGTTTACGAAGTGAATTGAAGTAAGTTGAAGTGGATTGCAGTTAATTAATGTTAATAAATTAAAATTTATCAACGAAAAGAATATGGCCTTAGCATAGTAGACTGATCAAGTACAAACATATGTTCGCATGTCCTTCATACAATGCACCTCAAATATGGAGATTGAAATCTTCAGATTATTTTCGTACAATTAGTGTAAAACTTTAGTGACGAGGTTGCTGTACTATCACAAAATAGACGCATAGGCTTGGTGAAAAAGATGCCTAATGCAGCTAAAAAAGTCCTCAACCACACTAACTCACTAGTAGCGACAGCCATGGAGCGATGTTCCGCTTCAACTGAAGAGCGGGATACTGTAGACTGTTTCTTGGTTTTCCAAGATATAGGAGAATCTCCAAGCATCATAAAATACCCTGTGAGAGATTTACGTGAGAGAGGGCAAGCAACCCAGTCTGCATCACAGAATCCTGTAAGTTGTAGATTGCAAGTCTGACGTAGCAAAATTCCTTGCCCGGCGGTACCCTTAAGGTAATGCACTACCCGACATGCAGCCTCCATGTGTTCTTCCCGTGGTATTTGCATAAACTGTGATAATATGTGAACTGCATAAGTGAGGTCAGGTCGGGTTATAGTTAAGTAAATCAGTCGTCCCACAAGTCGACGATAACGAGACGGATCATCTAACAATTTCCCTCTTGGAAGAGCCAGTTTATGATTTTGCTCCATGGGAGATTCAATAGGTTTTGCGCCAAGGAGACCACACTCATCAATAATTTCCAATGCATACTTTCGCTGACATAAGAACAAGCCCTGAGGTCCTCTAGCCACTTCAATACCAAGGAAATATTTCAAAGTGCCTAGATCTTTAATACTGAAATAATCATTCAAATAGGCTTTGAATTTTTGACATGCTTAGGAATTATTACTGGCGAGAACGCTATCATCCACATAAACAAGAAGAGCCATGAAAATATCACCCTGCCGATAGGTAAACAAAGAATAATCTCCATAGGACTTAATGAACCCGTACTCACAAAGCTTCGAGGATAACTTGGCAAACCATTTGGCGGGGTGCTTGGCGCAACCCATATAACGACTTGTTCAACTTACAAACCTTGGTTGGACTAGAGGCTGCATATCCAGGTGGCAGTTTCATGTATACGTCTTCATTCAAATCTCCATGTAGGAATGCATTATTAACATCCAACTGATGTAACTCCGATCCTTTTGCAATAGCTACTGAAAGAAAGCATCGTACACTAGTTAATTTAGCTACAAGGGCAAAAGTTTCATTGTAATCAATACCTTCTATTTGATGATCTCCTCGAATTACTAGACGAGCCTTGTAGCGTTGAATAGTACCATCGGAATTGTACTTCACACGATAAACCCACTTAGAACCAATGGGTTTCTTTCCAATGGGAAGATCCACTATGTCCCAAGTATCATTCTTGTCTAGAGCCAAAAGCTCTTCATTCATCGCTTTCCGCCATTCATTTTGTTGGACCGCTTCATGATAAAAACGTGGTTCATGAACCTTCATAATAGCTGCCAAGAATTTTTGATGGGAACATGAAAAATTAGTGCAAGTGACGTATTTATGCAAAGGATAGCACATACCTAAAGATTCCTTTTGATATGAGTGTGTAGTGGAGGCGGGGTTTTTGATCTGAGCACTGTAGCAAATGTAATCGTTTAAACGAGCAGGCGGTCTCCTAGTCCGCTTATCGTGCCTTGGTTCAGTTTCGGGCTCGAGTATGTTCTGGGTGCTATTTTCTTGCTCACGCGATCCTGGCGTAGACAGTCCAGGCCCAGTAAGCTCCTGTTGCTCAGGCCCATGATCAACACTCCCCCTGGACTCAGACGCCTCTTGTTGTTCTGGCCCAGTAGTCGGCTCCTGCCCAGGCCCGTGCGCCTCACACCCGCTTGCGCCCAGACCCTCAATGATCCCACGCGGCCCATTCTCTCTTGGTGGGCTAGAAGGCATAATGGCGTCTTCATCAGCCCAGGGTGGCGTTGGCTGCACCAATTGCCCCACCGGGGCTATGTTGCTGGCAAAAGGAAAGTGGTTTTCAAGGAAAACAACATCCCTACTTATAAAGAAGACATGATTTTCTATGTCATACAGCCTCCACCCTTTCTTTCCAAAGGGATATCCAACAAATAAACACTTCCGACTCCGAGATGTGAATTTGTCTTGTCCCTTAGAATTGGTTTTAGCGAAGCACAAGCACCCGAAGACCTTAACATGATCATAAGTAGGAACCTTATTATAGACCAACTCATAGGGAGTTTTTCCTTGCAACAGCCGACTAGGTGTTCGATTGATCAAGTAAGCCGCAGTTAAAACACATTCTCCCCAAAATTGTAAGGGCAAATTAGCTTGAAATCTTAGGGCACGAGCCACATTTAAGAGATGTCTATGTTTCCATTCTACACGTCCATTCTGTTGGGGGGTATCCACACAACTTGTTTGGTGTACCATCCCGTGACTAGCATAGAACTCCTGCATAGCACCGGATTTAAATTCTAACCCATTATCACTTCTAAGAATTTTAACCAACTTATCAAACTGGGTTTTCACCATAACTACAAAATTCTCAAGAAGCTGCCCAACCTCTCTCTTTTCTTTCATCATATAGATCCACACACCCCTACTAAAGTCATTTACCACGCTAAGAAAATAATGAGCACCACAAGAAGAAGGGACCTTGTAGGGTCTCCATATATCACAATGAATAATTTCAAACAAAGTTTCAGCTTTATTCTCACTTAAAGAAAACTGATTTCTAGTTTGTTTGGCACGATAACAAGCTTCACACACTTCTTCATTTAACTCAAAACTACCATTATAATTTAAATCTTTGAAAAAGGACATGATTTCCTTAGAGGGGTGTCCCATACGCTGATGCCATAGTTGCCCGGCTTTGACAACATTAACTTGATCATTTTTCTTTTGTCGCTTGTTGAAGTAGTAAACCCCACCTCGTTGCTCACCCATACCAATCGGAATCCTCGTAGTGCGGTCCTGTAAAATACAAGAATTATCATTAAACGTCACTGTACAATTCAAATCCTTGCATATACGAGACACCGATACAAGATTGCAACTTAAAGAGGGAACGAGCAAAGTGTTCTTCAAGATTAAGTTGTCCAAAGCAATGGTGCCTTGTTTTGTGGCCACGGTCGTTGTTCCATTCGGTAGATCAATTAATACCGGTGATATGTGTGTTACGTCTTTCAACAATTGAGCTTCGCCTGTCATGTGGGTGGAAGCCCCACTGTCGATTAGCCATGATGGCTTACCTGTAAGATTCTCACCTGCTTTAGGGGCTTCTATGAGAGTGAGCAATTTCTGAATTTGCTCTCGAGTGAATCCGAGGATTGCCTCTAACGTTGGCTCGCTGCTGGGAAAGATAACATTAGAGGAGGACTCGGCTAGTGCAGCGTGCGCTCCTTCTCTGCCTCCCCCTCATCCTCTGCCTGAGCTTGCTCGTCCACCTCTTCCATTACGGCCTCCTCGACCTCCTCTGCCTCGACCCCGGTTTCCCCAGCTGGCTGGGTAACCAATGAGCTCGAAGCATTGAGACTCTTCATGGCCAAGCTTTCCGCAGTGGTTACAGGATACTCTCTCGACTCCTCTTCCTGTTGGCTTACTACTCACAGCAAAGGCGACAGCTTCGGTCTCATCTCCACGCCCTCTCACAACCAGCTTGTGGCTCTCTTCTTAACGTACGAGATTGAATATTTGTTCGAGACCAGGTAGAGGATCCATAGCCTAGATATGACCTCGAAGAGAGCCAAATTTCTCATCATTCAACCCCATCAGGAACTGATGAGTTTTTTCTTCCTCAGCGTCGCGTACTAGCTTCTGCCCGATCTCACACTTGCAATTGCCACAGGTGCAACGATGGTGTTTGATGATGCTGTCCAATTCGTTCCAGAGTCCTACAAGTTTAGATTAATACTCTACAACAGACATTCCACTTCCTTGTTTGCAATCTGCAATCTTGGCCTTTAAATGATGCTTTTTAGGTATGTCGGAATTCCCATACCTTTTCTTCAAATCATCCCACATGATCTTGGCTATATTAGCATAAGCGATTGATGGGCGGATTTTAGGATCAATCACGTTTAGTAGCCAAGAACATATGGTTGATTTTACCATCTCCTAGGCATCTCTTTCGGATTGGTCTGCACCATCATTCAATTTGATAGTGCCATTCACGAATCCAAGCTTGTTCTTGGACCTAAGTGCCGTAGTGACGGCCTTTACCCAAAGATCGTAATTTTTGCCATTAAAGATCACCGCTGTGATTAAGATTCCCGACCCTTCTGATGGGTGAACAAAGTAGGGTGAGGTATTATCGATTACAAATTTTTTTGACATGACTGAATTGTAAACCTAACGCTCTGATACCAGTGATAAAAGAATTGATGTAAACAAGTAAAGAAGTTCTCCTGTTTTTTGTTCATTAATCACATAGGCTGCGTTTTTATACATATGCTTGCCTGGGTTTTTCATTGGCTTCCCACGGCTACCTTGGAGTTCCTAGACGAAAACAATTCCCAATTCTTCCCAATCCTAAACCATCTAAATTTTCTAATCATGACACGCATATAATTTGCTTTCCTAAACATAATAGGAGTACAATTTAATTTACCATAACAAAATACATTGTTAACACTCCAATTTTACTTTTTTCCTCTATGACGTGTAATCACCCTAATCGTTCCAGGAGTAGTGGATATAATGAAGTAGTGCCTAACCAGTATGGAGGGTTTTCTGGAAACTCCTCCCAAATCATGTCGACACCAAGCTACCAAGATATTCCTAATGCACCTAGGCAGCCTGCGCATCCTCCTCTCCTCCTCCTATTGCTCAGTCTCAACTTCCTCCTGAATATAGTGAACTCGATAAATATAAAAAAAATTAAAAATGACATGAAAACGATGTTGAGAGAGCATAATAAAAGAATACTACGAGCGATGACTGAGCAATTTTCCTAGTTTGTTATGATGAATATGAAGAAAGTCACATTTTCTAATCACCTTAAGACCAACCCTAAGGGTCGGATCTCCTCTGACTCAGCTTCCCATACTTTTAGGAAGGTTAATGTTGTAATAACTTTAAGGTCAGAACAAGACATGGATAATCATGTGAGCAATAATTTGAGTGAAATAATTTATATTATTTGCCCCATTCCTCATCTTTTGTTGTTCTACCTGTTATTGTTGATGATTCTGGAAAGTCTAAAGAGAACGAGCCTACTGCTTCAGTGAATATATTTCCTCATAAGACTACTCCTACTCCTCCTTTGTAGCTTCGCCATCTATAGTTACATGGATTGCCACAAGTGAGTTAGGTCCAGGTTGAGGCTATGTTCAGAGACCATAAGGGCGATGTACCGGTGCTTGCTCATTGATCTTGTTCACCACTAGACCTGATCGAAATGCGGGTCAGGGCGGGTTGAGGGTCGGGTCGTGAGGGTCGGTAGTTAGGGTTTGCTTGACCCTAACCCTACCCGACCCTCACACGGGTCAATATACCTCCAGCCCTGACCCTGACCCTACGGGTACCCCCAGGTCAACGGGTCGGACCTGACCCTCAAACCCTATATATATAAAATTATATTTGCGTCAAAGTGTTTTTTTCCCCCTCGCACAAAGCGCGATATCAATGAACCTTCACGAACAAAGGCCGTAGCAACATGATAATTTTCCAACATTTGCTATGAGTCTATGATTATTACAACAATTCTAGTGTTTGAATTTACTAACTACAACAATGTGCTCGCTTAAAACAACAATTCTCGACTTCAAAAACTTCAATTCATCCAGTAAGACAACAATACCACAGCAGCAAGGTAGCAAGGCGGCAAGGCGGCAACACTGCAGCAAGGTGGCAACACGAAACAACAACCAAAGAAAAACAACATAACACCTAGCAACACAAAAATTAGCACCATAATGACAAAAATTAGCACCAGAACAAATCACCAAAATATACTTAGCTTTTCAATATAGACAAAAAAATAGTAAACCTTAATCATGAGTTCATGAAACTTTTTAAGGTTTTAAAGAAGAATTAAGAAACGAAAATGAGATATTATAAAATTTACCCCTTTAATCTTTTCAAACAATCATGCTATCATCTTCTCCATCCATATCTTCACAATCATCTTCATCGCTTGAGCCGCTATCCTCTTTGTCTTCACCACTAAGTTCAACCCATTTAAAATTGAACAAAATAAACAGTATATGTTAGAGATATCCATTAAATCACAAACGTTAACTATATTTATAAATGAATCATAGAAAATGAATGTAGTACCTTCCTCCATCGCTAGCATCTAATCCTGAAGACAAATCAAAGCTTGCACAGTCTTTAGCTTCAAAGAGCTTCTTGTCGGTGTTATTGTTTTCCCACCAATGCTAAAAGCCGATTCATAGGCTACAGTTGAAACTGGAATAGTTAAGAGGTCACGAGCCATAAGTGCAAGAGTGGGATATCTAGCGGAAGTCTTGAACTAATAATCCAATATGTCCAAATCCTCAGTCCTTGAATGGTTCGGTTCTCCCAAATATAAATCAAGCTCATTCTTACCCATTTGGGTATGAGCTGTCTCTTTGGTGACAAACATAGCCCAATCATCCAATTCAGCTTGGTTATCATCAATAGAAAAGTTACCACCCGAACAAGAAGTAGAATGTGCAATGTTTTGGAATGACCCACTAGAAGAGGCGTGCATATATTCATCAAACCACATCCTAAGAGTAGTAATGACCTTTTCAACCCGATCTCCAACACCTTCACTACCATATATCTTCACAAAACAATACTTCAAAAAAGTCACCTTATACCGAGGGTCCAAGATTGTAGCACAACTCAATGCCAAATTATATTCACTCCAATATTTGTCAAATTTAGCTTGCATGTCACTCACCATGTTAGAGAACTCCGCAAAATGAGAATGGCTATTAGCCATCTCCACTAAAGCACTTTGGATTTTCCAAACCCCCAAAACATACAAGTTAGAGGTAGGATATTTGGAAGCGGAAAATAAATTAGTCACATCATAGAACACCTTCAAAAACTTATGAACATAAGCAAGCTTATCCCTATCTTCCAATTGAGGTGCAAGGGATTTCACAGCGAAATCTCTTTCTCCAAAATAAACGAACACATCTTTGTAATAAAGCACACGATCAATCAAAAGATAAGTAGAGTTCCATCTCACTAGCATATCAAGCCTAAACTTTTTATTAGTTTGCAACTTAAAGTTTTTCTCAGCCACATCAAAAAATTTTCCTCCTCACAGGAGATCTATCAATGCACTTAACCACGTTGCGGACACAAGTAAGAATGCTAGCTAATGAGTTTAATCCAGCTTGCACAATCAAGTTCACAATATGTGCACAACAACGAATATGAAAGAAAGATCCACCACCCACAAGAGAGCTTTTTGCAAGTACATGCTGTTTGATATGATTTATCATTGGCACCGTGTATGATGCATTGTCAGTTGTAATGGTAAGAAGCTTCTGTTCTAGGTTCCATTGTTGCAAGAACAAGATAATCTCATCAGAAATACATGTAGCATCATAAGGAGGAACCAAAGTCCTAAATCGCAATATTCTCTTTTGCAATTTCCAATTAGAATCAACAAAGTGTGCAGTCACACATATATACTCCTCATTAGTGCTATCATTCTTCCAATTATCAGTTGTCATTGCCACTCTTCCAGGGGCATTTAAAATGAAATCTTTGACATTTTCTCTCTCTTTCACATACATTTTGAAGAGTTCTCTCTTTACAGTATGCATGCTAAAAGTTCTAAATTGGGGATTAAATCCTTTCACCATCTTTCTAAACCCTCGCTTCTCAACAGTGTCAAATGGTTGTGAATCCTCAACCAAGTACGTTAACACAAGCTTCCTACCTTGGGCTTCATCATACTTAAACTTGGTCAAAACAGTAGAACCATCGGCACTAGTATCAGTAGACAAGATGTATTGCTTAATATCATGATGAACCTTTTTAGCACATCTATCTAAGTGACGTTTAAGATGAGAAGTTGCATGTCTACTATTAGCACCCAACACAATTTCACAATGCTTGCACTTAGCTTTATTTTCAGCTGGTGTAGGGCCTTTAATTTTTCATATTCATCCCATACCTTTGACTGCCCCTTTGGTTTCTTTGAAGGTTGCTCATACTCTGCATAACCATCCTCGACTGGGGCTTCTTGTGGTGTTTGTCGGGATGGTGGAACTCTATTCTCCGTGGGAGCCCTACTCGTATTACTTCCAAACTTCATATCTAAGGCAGGACATAAAATTGAATCAAATATGGCACCATCACTATATTTTAATTTTTAACACCACATTCGAAATATTTAAAACATTAAAGCTCAAAGAACATCTAAAAACAGAAAAATCATAACATTGAAGCCATCAATCCAGAACCGCAAAAAGCATCACCATCGCTTAACCCATTGAAAACATTAAAGCTTAAATCGTGAGCCACAGAGCATCACCACATTTAAAACATTACACCTCCACTTGCATCCTAACAAGTCAGCATCCAGAAATACAACAATAGGATAAGCATTATTTGAAAACTCTGTTGCCCCAATTTTCCCCTCTATGAAAAGACATGGAGACGAATCACAAACTCAGGAACAGAAATATATCAACCAGTCGTGGAGCTAAAACTGTCTACCTTTGTGCCACATCTGTTCAAAACAGTGAATTAAGACCATATTGCTTATTCATATCCCATAAGTTCGCGGCAGCATGCACTCAGACGAAGACATCCTAATTTATCACCATCATATATGTAAAAGTGGGTTTACAAGAAAGTCCTCTAGTCTCAAGGAGACAAGGATGAAGATAATAAAGAGAATTTTCTGATTGTATCACAAAAGGAGAAGCATTCTCCCTCGACAAATTATTAATGTCCAATTGGGATGCTTGTTTTATGCAAATAATAGAGGGACCCACCAGTCACTAGAGTAACTGCATTCAGAGCATTGGATGCACTATAACACTTCGGTAGTCAAGCTCCCAAGTGGCTGGGCAACTTTTCATTGAACTTAAAGGCCCAGAAAACAAACTGAGATATACCCAAGTCAGCAATAATGGCTTCCAATAGGGGTAAAATTTGTTAATTAATGAAGCATGATAAAAACAATAAGAACGCCAGTATCATAAAAACGCCAGGGTCGAGGCAAATAGCTTGTGGTGACTGAAGCTTGAGTCACCGTCAGGTTTGGGCTTCTGGCTGAGTAGCAAATCGTGAGGAGTGGCCGGGGTCAGCAACTGGAGTCGTCGACTCGTCGGCGTGACAGCGAGCAGGCTGGGAAACGTCCAAAGAACCTGGCGATTGACGAAACACGCGAATTGAACCACAGCAGCAGATGAAACACCGAGAAGCGGCCGTTGGAGTCTCCGACACTGGAGTCGCCGGCTTCAACGACTGAAGAACTGGCGTTAGGAGTCGCCGGCGAAGGTAGGGGTGGTAGATCTGGATTGGAGAGGGAGAGGGGAAACGGGAAAGCAAGAGGAGGAAACCAGCAGAAAATCAATGAAATTATGAAAACTAACCCTAACAAAGTAACACTCCGAGTCTTTTCCTCTTTTGATTTGGGACTTTTTTTTTATTTAACAAGAGGGTCGAGGGTCGGGTCAGAGGGTCAGAGGTTGTGTCCGATCCCGGCCCTCACTGTATGCGGGTACCCTTATATTGAGGGTCGGGTCTGGTCAAAGCTAAAAAACAGCTGTCCGAGCCCTCTTTTTTCGGGTCGGGTCGGACGTGTCCTCGGCCCATTGATCAGGTCTATTCACCACCAAGTAACTCATTGATGTGCCATTGCAATGTCTTGCAAACAGATCCTTCAACTAGCTTCGACAAGATATGAAGAAGCTTGTTTGCTAGTGCTTGACTGCTCTTGGATGCTTATTCACCATTTCAAATTGATATGGTCCACCTGGCTCTGTCTAGATTGCTTTATCATAAGCTCCAAGTCATTTACATCGCATCTAGCTTATCATAACATGCTTGTCCAGGGCCACAGGATGTATGCAGTCCAGATCTAGGGCTGAATTGCAGATACCCATATTTGACGCTCAAAGATCGAGTGGAATTTTCAAGCATGTGGTTGAGAACTCAATATAAAGAGTAGGCATTATCACACACTAAAGCACAATGAGCTTATTCTTTTCATCTGAACTTCCAGTAAATCCCTAGAATTTAGAAGACAAATATACTTGCTTCTTCAGGACATCATACAAAACAAGCAAACCCAGATGCCACAAAAGGAGGTAAACTCCACACTGTGATCAAGTAGTACTTTATATTTCGTGATGAATCCAAGTATCAGATACATTCTTGAAGTTTTTCGATTGCACAAAATGAACAAACCAGTATGCAACAGAAAATGCAATGCCAATCATTCTCATCTGATACTACTTTATAAATCATAATATTTCGAAGAAGCTCAAGAAGACAAGCAAGTAGTGTGTCAGCACACTAAAGGAATTCCCATACAATCGCAACACATCTGAAAGTACAAATTCTATTTACGCTCTTTGTATTTCACTGTTTCAATTCCGCTTTTGTTTTGGAAGAAACGGGGAGGGGTTACAGATTATCTAAGTAAAAAGAAACAATGCAACAATTCAGAGCATACCTCTGAAATAAGTCAAATGATGACATAATATGCAAAGGTTTTATGAGAAATATTGATATTGAATTCAAGGTCGACAAATCCTAAGACCAGCTGCCTCACCACAAACCAATGGCTTTCCCCCAAACCCTTCCAACACCGAGCCAGATCAAAATGTTGATGAAGACTGAGATGAGGAATCCGTAGCCCCACCATTTGCCAAGAGGGACATAATTGGCGCCATAGAATACTGGTGCTGAACCCATACCATAGTGGGTTAGGCCACCCATGAGGTTAGACAAGAATAAGAGGACCATGGCTGCAAAGTATGGTGGGGTTCTTAGAGCACTTGCAACTAAAAGGAAGGCTGTGGACATGGCATCAATATGTGCAGCTTCACTAGCAAAGAAGTAGTGAGGCTAGAAGTAGAGAAGAACCAGAATACCGAAGGATAGCTGCTATGACAGACGTAAGCCACCAACAAACTGCACAGGCAAAACATTCTTTAGAAAATTTTCACGCTTTCTAGCAAATGTATCAACAAGTATAACTAGATCTTAAGCCTGAAACCACGAATTCCATTTAGACTTATATAGTTTCGTAGCAAAATGTGACAGAGAAAAATTTTCGTACTTTTCATTCGACTAGATTACTCAGACTCCTTGTTTTACCCTGACACAAATGTGTCAAGACATATATTGCTCAAATGCGAGGAGGGCACTTCCACACTTCAAATTAGGCTAGAAAGACACAGATTTACCATATAAGATAAATCAAAATTAAGACTTGGAGGCATATCCTTAACAAATACTTGGGACCAAGTATAGGTAACACACAGTGAAAGATCATCGGTAATAGGCAGATTATAACCTTCAATAAGCTGACCAAATGAGATAGTGGTATTCTACATCCAAATTTAAAAATGCAATTAGTTGTTGTCTTAAAATGTCACCGCTAGTGCACGGTGTCAGTCATAGTTAGCAACGGCAAGTACAGGTCGTGTCCACGAGAAACTCGTTTCCAATCACCGAATTCGACTTATAGCACTCAATTCAGGCAAAAGTTCACTTTAGTCGATTAGCAGTTCTAATCCGCTGAGAACTAATGCAAATGCCTAACTCAAGAATGACAAAGGTCCTAGATTGGGATTTACCGTACTATTATGCTCTTTTTAGAATATAAACTAGGTCATACAAATCTGCCCACACAAATGACTGAAATGGAATGGTTACAAGTTAAAGCACATCTATGTTTTCTCTAAAAGGTCATTAGAATGGTTAATCAATCCTAATTATCTATTTTCATGAAACTAAAATCAACAAAACCACAAGATTGAGTAATCCACTATACCCAATTGAACCCCTAACTATTTTCATATTAGGATGCTCGATTGCTCACAAGGTTGCTCTAGGTAGAGGATTCAACTTTCACTGATATCCTAAACCTTAATTAAGAATCATGAATACATCTCTTTGATAAACCTCTATTTTGACCTTTTTTAGCTCTTATTTGGTCCCTATTTCTCACTGTTTCTATGATAAATCTAGATGAGAAAGGATCAAATTCACCTCTTTGGATTCCATTGTGCTTATAATGTGGTTTGTTTGTACTTTCAGGAGGAATCCTTGGGTCTTGATAGAAAGGACGACTTTGGCAATGAATTACGACGAGATTACGGTCTAATGAAGCCCCGAGAGCCAAAAGGAAGATCGGTAAAAGAGCGCACGACCATGCTGTAGGAGTGCACAGCTATGCTGCAGAGGCCGAAGCTGTGCACTGGCCGGCTACAGGGAGCGCACGGCCGTGCGCCCTGCCCGTGCGTCTAAGCACGAACGTGCGTCGGCCCGCTGTCGTACGACTTAAGTGATTTTTTCGGCAGTTTTTGGGGGACTTCAGTTTTTCTTTTGAGAGCACTCTTCTTAGGCAATTTCTAGGGTTTTGTTAGGGGATTTTATTGAATGCCTTTTGGATTGAATTCATTGCAATTGAAGATTGTTCTACTACCACACAACGATTAATTCAAGTTTGTCTCTTGATTCTCTCCCTCCCCTTCATTGTTATTTTAGGGTTTTGGTTAAATCAAGTTTAGTGAATTGGGATTTGTGATTGTTGCTTTTGAGATGATTCGTGGCTAATTCCCCAACTTGGGTTGGAATTGAAGCTGATTATGTTTAGTTGAATCAAAATCTAGCCCCAACCCCTTACTTTCCTCATGCTTACATTCATGATTTCTGCTATGCACACCACATGCTCGATGAAATGTCTCAGAGGGTGTTCATCTGTTATTATTTGGGTTTAGGGGAGGGTCGAAAGACAAAACCTTTACTTAGCGCGGCTTAGTAGACAATTAGGATTTTAATATGAAAATAATTAAGGTTCTAATTGAGATTCGAGATTGTAGATCTTGTAATCCTATGATTTTAGTCCCATGAAAATAGGAGACTACAGTTCCAGGATTAGTCTTCGATCCTTAAGAGAGGGAAGAGATGGTCTTAGCTGGCAATATATCTAATCATGATGCATGCTTGAGACTGTTTGATGGGGTTAACAATTGGTCCAGCTAGCATAATTGTGCTAATATCTCAACCTAGGTGCTTTAATACTCTGCTTTCTCATTCAATCTTTTAGTTGTTAACATTCCTATAGTTTAAATATAAACTCACGATTTGATTGGCCTAAATTGAGTAGTTAAATTAGTTATAGTAGTTGGAAGCAAGTTCCCTGTGGACACGACCCGTACTTGCCGGTTGTTAGCTACAGCTACGTCGTGCACTTGCGGTATAAATTTAAGATGAACACTCTTTCGAGGAATTCATCAAACACCCGGCGCACTTAGTGAGATTTCAAACCACAACTATGGGTATATTTCACAAGAACCTAGAACATGATCCGATTTCACATAATAGGGCCTACTCCCAATTCAAGACTAAGAATTTAGCCTCTAATCGCATTGTGTAAAACAAATTCAACAGTCAAATTCAATCTCATGAGCAAGAACGAAGACTAAAAAAGTAACCACAAAGGAAAGAGAAAGGAAGAACAAACTTAGATTAATCGATTGTGAAATCCGCATCTTGAACAGTCTTCAATTCAACCATAAATCAACAATCAAATCTTATTTAACCCTAAAAGTTCACCTAAAACTGTTTTGAGAGGTTTTCTCCCAGTCAAAATCGCGTAACCCCCCGAAAATAAGACGATTAAGAATAAAAGGGGTTAAGACGGGGCCCAGGCGACGGCCATCGGGTTGGCGACAGCCTGGCCATCGCCTAGAAGAATTTGCATGATGTTGGAAAATACCAGCAATAGAGTTGAAACGGGATTAGAAGAAAGAAATAGGCATAGAGGTGGCAAAACTTGGTCAAATCCCACCATATTAAAGGAAAAATAATGGGAAATGAACCAAGTACTTTGAAAGTACCTAATGTCTTTAATTATTACCAATAAGGACCACAAGTTCGCATCAAATTACATAAAGCACCTATGGTAGAAAAAAAAGGTATAATAGGACCTAAAGAAGGATTACTATTCTATAAGGACATATAAAAGAAAATGATAACAAAATAGGACTTATGATATGCAATAAATATACTATATTTTTAACTGAAATGTCTGAAATAATTGAGAAAAAAATTAATCCACCTAAAAAATGCACACATCTTACTGTCTTTCCTCATGATGTTTTTACACAATGTCTAATTAGTACAATAAAGGTACTTAGAATTAATTCTTCACCACTAATTTTCAATAATGGATTAAATAATTAAGAAACTTAAAGTTCTTCATCAATGGTGGAATTTAGGCTCCCTAAGTTACTTTGATTAAACAACCACTTCAAGTACTTTGTTCAATGATCTTATTGGTGTAGATTTATCCTATTTCGTTGCTATTCTCTATTTAAGAATTAAATTTTGTCAGTATCATCATACCCTAACCTCCATATTTTTGTCTCACTGAAAGTACAAACTTTTTGCCGAGGGGGTCATGATGAACTTTGTTCATAACACATTTATTTTCATGTTGTGTGTGAAATGAATTTTTAGAAAATATAGTGACAGTAAACGTAATATCTCTTGAAAATTTGTAGGCAATAGTAAAAATCCTAGTATAAAATTTATTCTCTTTCATCAAATACTAAACTATATGTGGCTTTAAAATTCATTATTTTAGTTTTTTCATAATAATACTTTAAAAGAGAGAGCAATTTATGCTAAGATGAAGGCATCATTTTTCAAAAATAGATTATATTTTTTTATTATCTTTTTTTCTCTTCCTAGTTGATTGAAATATTCATCCGAACCCTTCAATGACATTTATTTGTACTTGAGGTTCCTATTAGACAGTAATGCAATGTTTCAACTTCTTCCACAAGTATTAACTCTCAAAATACCTAATTTAGTGCTCATCATGTTAGACATGCTCTACAATTAGTTTTCAAAACTCCGAACAAATCCATCAATACCGCCCGGGGTCGAAATACCCTCTAATTAAAATTAAATTTTCTAAAACCGACTTCCCCCTTCTAAATCAATACACCATATTATCATCCCCCCTTCTCAAAATCCCTAACTTTACAAATCAACCACCCTCCTCCAAAATTTCATTGTGGTGATTGTCTTATTTGTTATTCTTACACCTTAAAAAATAAAAATAAGTTAAAAAAATCCAAAACGTTGGTAACATGTAATCAGAAAAGAATTACTGATAGTAACAAAAATTCAGCAGGCACAAAACTAAAATTAGTAGACGAATTGAAGCTGGAGCAATCACATCATCACACAATACTGGTAGATTCAATCCTAGAAACTGAAAGCAAAAGAAAAAGAAGGAGATTTTCTTATGTTCGTCTAGTCTTTGCACACCTCCATTACTTCATGAGTCTTGCTTGTATTTTCCCGTTTTCCTGTCACCTATGGATCAAACAAATCCCCAGACAAATTAGCCAAAATATTTTGAAAAATTCATCTCGTAAATAATTAAAGGGTGACTATCAAAGAAAATTAGGGAAGAATGAATATTAGAGAAGAGATTTTAAAAATAAATTGAAGAAATCTATTTCAGAGAGAGAGAGAGAGAGAGAGAGAGAGAGAGAGTTTGTATGTGTGTGTGCTTCCTTTAATAAGAGAAAGAGACATGCACAGAATCAACAGTTGAAAGTATCTAAAGTCCCGACATTCATATATCACGTGTAATAGAAAATATGAGGAGGAGGTAGTTAACTCGATCCCTATGTTTTGTTTTTAAAAATAAATACAAATAAATCAGTATTTTGCTTGGAGATAGATGACAATTAGAAACTATTTTTTAAAACTTTAAAATCAAGGGTTTAGATTTAATGAGTTGATAAAATTTGTGACCAAGATTATACCAAATCTCACAAATCACTCTCATATTAGTATTTTAGGATTTTTCAAATATTGTTATTAATATAATGTAGATAGATAGACAGATTAGATACAAAATCGAAGACTTAAATGTAATAGATAACTAATTTTTATGGCCAAGATTACATTAAATCCTGCAAATCACTCCCACTATAGCTAGAATTTTAGGTTTTCTCAAAGATTATCAATTTTTTTAACTGCTTAGTTTTTTTAGATAATAAAATTATCATATATCCTTTATCAAATATGATCAAAACTATGAGTGATTTTTTTAAAAAAATAAAAATTATAAATGGGTATTTTACCTACATAAAGTAGTTTTTTAAACTAAAATCTACCGTTTAGATTTGATGAATGAATATAATTGCCTAATTTTTATGGCTGAGATTATATCAGATCCTGCAAAGCACTCCTGTTGTAGCTAGCATTTTAGGTTTTTCCAAAAATTTCACTTTTTTTAACAACTTGGATTTTTTTTAGATAATAGAATTATCATGTATCCTCTATCAAATTTAACTGAAATTATGAGTGATTTCTTTAAAAAATAAAAATCATAAATGGGTATTTTACTCAGATAAGATGGTTTTAAAACTAAATCTATTGTTTATATTTAATGAATAAATATAATTGTCTAATTTTTTTTGTAGATAATTGGATTATCGTATATCTGTTATCATGTATATCTAAAATCATGGGGGATATTTTGAATAAAACAAAGGGATATCTTAACTTTAAAATCGACTATTTAGATTTTATGGTTAAATATTTTTTATGGTTAAGATCGCACCAAATCCCGCAAATAACTCTTATTACACCATTCTAGAGTTTTGTAAAGATTGCTATTATAATATTATAGATATAGCTAACTACACCATTCTTTTTCTTTTACCCTATTTATATTAACTTTCAAGTCTAATTTATATTAATGTATATTAGCGGTATTTCTAATTATAACTACTTTTAAATTAAACTAATATGGCAATACACTACATCTAACAATATAGAAAACTTGTAGTGATGATATTAATGACTTCAAACCGCAGATATATTCGCCTATTATTTGTATCTTACACATAACAATTAAAAAGCAGTTATAAACAAATATGCACACATTTAAACAACTTCAAAAATACATTGGTTATTAGACATAAACCTATTTAGCGTAATTCAACATGTTTCAGCATGTTCATCGTGGTTTGGTATGATTCAGCAAGAATATGATCATCATGTTTCAGCAATAAACATCAATAAATACGTACTTATCGTAAGTTCAAAACAAGATGCCTTAAATTTGAAATTTCAACATAACTAAGTTTAGTTCAATTTAGTTAAGCAAAAATAATTTTGATTCAGTTGAGTTCAGCAAAATGAAGTTGAAGAAAACATGACCTAGGCCACAAAATCCATTTTTAAATTATTAAAAATGAAAGGCGTGCTAAAAATTGTTAGGAAACATACAAATTATAAAAACAAAGAAAAATGTCAGTTCTTTCAAAATCCATGCAACATTTTTTTTAAAACACTTGGGCAAGAAAGCACTATCTTAAAATTCATTCAGATTCCAATTATTGCGAGTACCTTTTTGGGAGCCATCGAAAATGATTCCTAAAAGTTGAAAATTGAAGTCCATACCCTTTAATCGCTTTCTATCGGATTTCTAGGCGCTCTAAAACTGTGCTCCGCCCTACGCCCTTCCATTCTTTCTTTCCCGGTGTGTTTTCTAGGTAATGAATTGAAATGCATATGGTCAATTGTTTGGATCTCCCTCCCCCTTTTACCCCCTCCCAGAGTTAATTATGAGGGCTCATTGGTTTTTCAATGAATTCCTATTCATCCTTTGTGTTTTTCCTTGTCGGTTTTCGGGACTTCATTGTTGTTCAGTTGTTAGAGTATCATTTTTGTAACACAACAATTGGTTAATGATCCGAAATAAATTAATTTCTAAAGTGTTTCGCTTTTTTTTTTTTTGGTGTTTTAATAGTTAGTATAATAGAGTGATAAAGTACATGCATATATTCGCATGCCCTTCATACAATGCTCCTCAAATATAAAGATTGATGTCTTCAAATGATTTTTGTACAATATTGTAAAAATTTAGTGACAAGCTTGTTGTACTATGGTCAAACACAATTGACACAAGACGACAATACATCCAAATGTACAATGAATGTAAAATATGCAATACATAGCCTCTAGACGTACATGGCTGCTGCGCACCAATAACTCTGAAAACATTTTCCACATGCATCGGAGGACCACGTCAGCTTTTATCACTAGTCCACCTATGTTTAGCAATCGTAATGGGAAGTTTTTTTTGGTTCATTGCATGATGGCGGCCTATTCTTTTCATTGCAGAATAGGGGTTAGAAAATGAGTGAAGTTAGTTGAAGTGAATTAAAGTGAGTATTTTATTGTTAAAGTTGGTTAAAGTTAGTATATTTTTTATATGATGAGTAGAAATTAGTTAAAATACTGGGTTGAAGTTAATCACCCTAATTTTTCTAGGAATAGTGGACCTAATGCAGTAGTGCCTAACCAACACAAGGGGTTTTCTGAAAACTCCTCCCAAATCATGCTGAGACCTAGCTACCAAGGTATTCCTAATGCACCTAGGTAGCTTGCACGTCCTCCTTCTATTGGCCAGTCTCAACCTCCTCCTGGATATGGTAAACTAGATAAATATGAAAGGAGAATTAAAAACGACATGAAAATGATGTAGAGAGCATAATGGGAAAATACTACGAGCAATGACTAAGCAATTTTTCCAGTTTGTTATGGCGAATACGGAGAAAGTTACATTTCTTAATCAGCTCTGAGACCAACCCTAAGGGTCCGAACTCCTCTGGTTTAACTCCTGATACTTTTGGGAAGGTTAATGTTGTAATAATTTTGAGGTCAGGACAAGACATAGATAATCATGTGGGCAATAATTTGAGTGATACACCTGATTTGCCCCCTTCCTCATCTTTTGTTGTTCTCGCTGTTATTGTTGATGATTTTGGAGAGTCTAAAGAGGACGAACCTAGTGCTTCAGTGATTACATTTCCTCCTAAGACTACTCATACTCCTCCTTTGTAGGTTTAAAAACTTGCGGTTCCTTTCCAACAGCTGAAGGGAAAGAAAGACCAGACCCATATTAACAAGATCAGGGAGACTTTCTCCCAGGTTAAGATCAATGTTCTCCTGCTGGATGCTATTCAACAGATGCTCCCATATGCTCGATTTCAGAAGGAGCTATGCACCACTAAGAGGCCAACCACTGTGCCCAAGAGAGCTTTCTTAGCTTCTATTGTCAGGTCTGTTATTTCCAGTCAGATTTAGGCTAGGTGAGTTCAAACCTACCAAGATGGTCATCCAATCAGCTGACATGTCTACTAAACTTCCTAGTGGTGTTGTTGATGATGTGCTTATTAAGGTGGGAGAATTTATATTTTTTGTTAACTTTATGGTCCTTGACATTGAGAGCATGCATAATGCTGAGTCTCATATTCCTGTGATTTTAGGGTGCCATTTCTTAACTACATCCAATGCTTTCGTTAACTGCAGAAATGGTATGGTGAAATTGTCTTTTGGTAATATGACTCTTAAATATTTTTAATTTGCAAAGACAACTTGATAGTTTTGGTGATGGGGATTATTCACAACTAAAAAAGTTCAAATTAACGACGGAATTCAGTGACGGAAAAAATTAATGACAGATTTGGCGACGGATATGGCGACTGAAAAACAATATTGCAAAAAAGTCAGATTGTGCGATAGATATGATGATAGAAAACTCAATCCGTCGTCATAAATGACAGATGGTGACGGAATTTCCGTCGCCATAATTTAAATTTTTTTGGGAAAAAAATGGGCGCGACGGAATTTCCGTAGCCCAACAAAAAATTTCGAAATTTTTTTTAAAAAGTGGGCTGGCGACGGAATTTCCGTCGCCTGTTCGTCGCCAGGCCACTTAAATGAAACCAGAAGTTCTTTTCTGGTTTCATTTGGTGCTACTCATGTGAGAGAAGAGAGAGAGAGAGAGAGAGAGAGAGAGAGAGAGAGAGAGAGAGCGACTGGTGAAACCGGAGCTCATGCGACCACTGCCGCCTAGCAACCGCCGGCCGTCCCCCCGCCATCGCCGCCGTCTGTCACCGCCGGCCGCCGCCTACCGCCTCCACACTGCTGGTTTTTTGGAGCAATTGGAGGTATTTTTCTTAACTAAACTACTTGTAATTTCTACAAATTTTTGTATTACATTATTAGAATTTCATAGTTAGTTCATATTTATGTTGAAATGTGATGTTTGTGTAAGGTTATTGCTTTGATTTGTTTCAAGATTGGGATAAATGTGATTTAGGATTTAGGTTTGGTAGTTTGAAGTTAAAGTTTGATAGGTTAATGGAATGAAATGCTTTAATTGATAATGTTGTTGAAATGTGCTATTTGTGTGAGGTCATTACTCTAATTCGTTACAAGAATTTGGTAAATGCGATTTAGGATTGAGGTTTGGTACTTTGAAGTAGAAATTTCATATGTTGGTAGAATGAAATGTTTTAATTAATAATGTTATTGAAATGTGGTATTTGTGTGAGGTTATTGATCTAATTTGTTGGATTGAGATGCTTTAGTTTATAATTTTGTTGATATATGATGTTCGTATAAAGTTGTAGCTCATATTTGTTTAAAGATTTTGCCTAATACAATGTACACTTAGATTTGATAATTTTATGTTGAAATTTGATATATTGGTGGAATAAAGTGGTTAATTATATATGAATTATTAGTTTTGTGATATTCGTGAGAATGTAAGCATATTTATCGAAATTTATAAGTTTTTTTTTGTGCATGTGGAAATTTTAAAGTAAACGTACATAATATATAATTGCGTAATTTATGTAATTATTATAATTTTGATTAAAATTAATTCTTATCAAATACCTTATGTGGTTATTGTTATTTGAGTAGAATATAAATAGTCCTCCGCATCGTAGGTGGATGTATAATAGATTACTGCCTGAGCGCAGTGGTTATACGCAAGAATTTCTAAATGGAGTAAACGAATTCGATCAATTTGCACATAGATAGACAGAGTTTCTAAATGAGGAAAAGTATAGATGTCCTTATGCGAAATGCAGAAATACGGTGTGCTTGACACCTGATGATGTCAAGATGCACCTTATATATAAGGGTTTTGTGCAAGGGTATTGGTTTTGGATAAGTCATGGGGAAATAGAACCTCAGCAATATGATTCTGGGCATTCAAATAGTGAAATTTTCGAAGTTGGAGGTTCAAGTTATATTAATAATAACTACTCTGAATCTTATGTAGATCGGATGGAGGACATAGTTGATGATGCTATAATAGCAAATCAAAATGTAAAGAAAGAGGGGTCAAGCACTTGCCGAGAACTATTTTATAATATGGTTCAAGCTGCTCAACAGCCCTTATATGAGGGTTGCTCCACCCACAGTGAGCTATCTGCGGCAGTGAGACTATTGAGTATTAAATCTGATTATAATATGCCTCAAAATTTTTTCAATGAAATTGTTCAATTAATAAAAGAGATATGTCCCCCTAACAGCCGCGTGCCAAACAACTATGGGTAAACGAAGATGGTTGTTAAAGATCTCAGTAATGATGTGGCCCAAATTGATTGTTGCCAAAAAAGTTGCATGCTATTTTATAAGGAGGACGCAAACCTAGATGCGTGCAAGTTTTGTGGGCATTCAAGATGGAAGAGGCAAAGGTCACAACAAAGGAATCAGAATCTATTACCATACTCAAGGATGTATTACTTGCTGTTAAAACCTCCACTGCAGAGGTTGCACACATCAAGAAGTAGTGCAGAGCACATGAGATGGCAATATGAACATCAACGTGAGGATGGTGTTTTATGTCATCCATCAGATGGGGCAGCATGGAAACATTTCGATATCAAGTACCCTGAATTTGCTGCAGAGCCTCGGAATGTGAGGCTTGGCTTATGCACGGATGGATTTAATCCTTACACATTTTTTTCAAGAATGGATGTTGCAGAAATATGCGATAGACTAGAATTACATTTACATTCAGGCCCGAGTGGTAAGTCGGTTAAACCAAAAGCAAAGTTTGTACTTCCTGTGGATAAACGAAGAGAGTTGTGTGAATGAGTGAAGTAGCTTCAAATGCCTGATGGATATTACTCTATTTTGAGGAATATCGTGGACCCTAATGAGGCTAAGTTCAACAACATAAAAAGTCATTATTGTCATGTGTTCATGGAGACTCTTTTACTAATTGTATTTGGTGCGCTCTCAGATGATGTGTTGAAACCTCTTATTGAGATAAGCCAGTTCTTCAAGAACTTATGCTCAACAACATTGCAGGAGGATATGCTTGAGGAACTGCATCGTAACATTATCATCACTTTGTGTAAGTTGGAGACCATTTTCCCTCCTGCCTTTTTCAATGTAATGGAGCACCTGCCAGTGCATTTGGCAGAAGAGGCTCAACTAGGTGGTCCAGTACGATACCGATAGATGTATCCATTTGAGAGGTAAAGTATACCATAATCGATGAAACCTTATCTCAATTCTTATATGCGGTATCACTTAGAAGTGAACGCAATTGTGAATTTGGTAGGTTTTTGGGCCGATTGAAGAAAAAGATAAAACAACAAGCGTATTCTAAAGGTTCAATCACAGAAGCATACCTAGAAGTAGAGAGGACATTATTCGCCTCCTATTACTTCAGCTCTAATGTGCCCTCCATGCGCACTAAGTGCAGGAGAAATAAGAATGACGATGAACATATTAATCATTTTCCAACTCTGTCAGTGTTTGCATCGCAAGGGACCGCTATTGGTGGGGAAAGATCAAGTTATCTCACACATGCCAAATATGTTGCTGCCCATCTTCACATGCTGTTAAATTGTGATGAAATTAAACCTTATATCGGGTGAGTGGTATTTTCACTTCCAATTGAGTTTATCATTTAGAACGCAAGTATATTAATAGGCTTCATAAAATATGATAAAATTTTCACAGAACAAGTCAGAACTGCACGTCCCAATGTCAGTGACGCAGATGTTGACACCATCATCGAAACTCATTTCGCAGATTGGTTTAGTCAGAAGGTAAGTATTATAACTCATTTATTCATGATTGTAACATAACAGTTAATTAGGTGTATTGTATTAATTAAAACCACATGGTGCATTATATTCAACTATTCAAGACCGACAAACATTGCTACTTGAGCCAATTGACTGTGAAGCCAAATCAGTATGTGTCGACAAGGACGGCATATAGAGTAAATGGATTCAAATTCCACACAGAAGCTTGAAGCGTCGGAAAGAGAACATATAATTGTGGTGTTGGTGTTTGTGGCACTAGGGAAGGCGATATTGGGAATGATTATTATTGTGTACTGAAGGATATTGTCCAAATTAAGTACGAAGGTGAACCACTTAAACGATGTGTACTCTTCAGTTGTGAGTGATTCGATCCCACATTGAATCGTGGGACACGATCTCATAAACTGAGCAATTTTATTGAGGTCCACCATACTAAGAGGTACCGAAAGTACAACCCATTTATCTTCATGCAGATCGCTCAAGGGATAGGGCCAATTGGCTTGTTGTCATACCAACCAAACCAAGGGCGAGAGTGGATCAACAGTACACTCTACCTACTGCGTACCAACAAATGAACATGATGGCTATCATCAAACCTGTGAATGACGCCATTCCTGCATCATTAATGGATGAAAGTGCACCACCGGAAGAGGTTAATAATGAAATAGGGTTTTCATTCATTCAGGGTAATGACGAGATAGATGAGGTAGACAATGATGAGGGTGATGAAGAGGGGGAGTAGGATGACGGTAATGAAACAAATAAAGCTGAAGAAAATTTACAGTTGTATGATGATGATGATGACAACGATGATGATGACATTGATGATGATGAGGATGCAGATGATTGAGTGCTTATGAATTCTTATGTATTTGAGTAATTTGCATGTCAAACAATTGGTTGTGACTTTACTTATATTGTATGAATGAGCTTTGCAAAATATGTGTTACCTACGTATCTATTATGACGTATGAGTAAACAGTTTATATGTGCAATCATTATATATTTGTACTTGGTTTTGTTGTCACCTATTTCAGGTATGGATTCCAATTCTCGTCGATGTAAGTCCTCCCTCGAGGTAGAGGACGAGGGCGTAGGAGCTTTGCTGTAGATCCGACCGTAATGGACATTGATCCATCTTCCCCCCATGTTCCTCATATACCAGTTCAGCCAGGAGCTACAATGGCTGCTTAGATACCAGGTATTTCAGGACCAATGGCTTCCCTATTTTAGGCTTCCCATCATCAGATCTCATACATTCTCAACTAAGCACCATGTACGGCCAATTTGCCTACAACATTCCTCCAAATCCCCAACTAGTTCACACTGTGCAGCCTACTCCCCAATCCGCTCACGCTAACACAAACCAGTCCCAAGACAACACTGCAAGTGGTGAAAGTGAAGCACAATCCAGTCATGGGAGCACTCGAGCTAAGACTTGGATTGAGTCAGATAGTAACGGGTAAGTCTTCATTTGTTATATCTTATGAAGTACTACATGAATTTTGCATAATAAGTAATTAATTTGATGTGTTATGTTTAATCAGATCTCTCCCCAATGATAGTGCTGTTAGTAGGATTTTGCTCATATTTCAAAACAAATTTGACGGAACTTGGCTTAGTTGGAGTAAAGTGCCTAAACCAGTATGAGATTTGTGGTTTAGAGAGTTCAAGATAACTACAGTGACTACCTATTAACAGTTTATGTGAACGTGATAAATTACTATTGTATTATTTGATGTGTTTTTTGTTTTCATAATTACAGAAGTGGTTTACTTAGGATCCGGTCCATGAGGACCGTATAAGAAGGAATTTGCAAACCGAGGCAATGCATGCTTGAGAGACTTCTTTGGTAAAGCAATGAAGTATAACAAGAAGCCTGTTTGGCTCGGTGATGCTCAATGGGAGGGACTCCCATAGCACTGGGTGAATGAACATTATAAGAAATTACGTGAAACAGCCTAGAAAAACATACTGGGAACTTCAGAAAGTGGTGGCCCATTTCTCCACTCCTGTTGCTCAATCCCTATGCATGAGCATAGGTGGCGTCTGGTAAATGAATTAATATTTGCTATGTATTTCTTTAAGTTTAATGCGGTATTTTGTGTTGTGATTGACATCATTCTTTCTGGCATGTACATAGAGGGAACAACTTGAAACGGAGCCCATTATTGTTGAATGATTCAGTTGCACTTACAAACTCCATGGTAAAGAAGATGACCTTGGTTTGACAAGAAATCACAACAAACATATGTAAGCAATTAGCTATTCTCAATCTTCATTGGTAGTTCAATATGAACTTGTATACTTTATTTTCAGTAATTGTAGTATACATGATTTCGTGCGCATGTTGCGGTATTGTAGTAATCCTTTGAACGTAATTTTCAAAATATTATCAACTCTCAAGGGACAGGGGATGGCACTTCTCAAGATCCAAACCAGCCATTTCCAAACCCAAATGAGTTGTGGGTGAAGACGTTCAAAAACAAGAAGGGTCGTATTTATGGCATTGGTGACGAGGCTATCAACATTAGGGAATCCGGTTACTTCAGTCCCAGTCAAAGATTCGTTACAGTTTTCATATTAAAGTTTCAACAAATATGGTTATACATTGAATTTAATTAATTGCAATACTAATGCGTACTTCACTGAAATGCCTATCAGCAGGTATCGGTTCTACGCTATCGCAACAAGAGGTCAATGATTTAAGGGGTGTAGTAACCAACTTGGGGGATGAGCTAACTTCACAGGCTGAAAGCTACAGGTTGCTTATTGAGAAATGTAAGCAACTGGAGGAATCCAACAAACTGCTCACCCAAAGCAACAAACAACTGAGCCAACAAATAATGAGCATCGATCAACGTTTCTAAGCTTTCTTTCAAATGCAACAGGCGTCTAGCTCGGGATCTCACCCACCATTTACTCATCACTCGCAACATAATGAGGAAGAGGGTGAGGAAGAGGAAGAGGAAGAGGAAAAGAAAGAGGATGATCTTCACCTTGGTGATTGAGTTGGTTGCAGTTTTCCTTGAGTTGGTGACTCTTCTGATTGGTTCTTTACAAAGTATATCTCTTGCTGCTTGCTTCCCCTCCCCTTTGTACTTATTTCACTCCCCTCCCCTTGGTGCTTATTTAATTTTCCTCCCATTTAGTGCTTGCTTCTCCCTCTTCTGCAAACATATAACTCCATTCTCAATTACTAGCAACTTCTAGTTTGTTATTTGGATTTGTGGTTTGTGATATGTACAGACTTTGTTTGGAACTTGTTGTTTATAAATTGAAAACCCTTGATTGGAAGTGTTGCGTTGGATGTGATGTTCCACCTTTGTGTGCCTTGAAATTGTTGAGAACGCTTCGAATGAAATCATATTCGAAGCCATTGGATGTTAATTGAGCGCAAAGATCTTGTAAATTTCTTGCAGGGATGGAAATGTATGTACTAAGGGATACGATAAAAAACAACCATTTTTATTTTTAAAAAAATGAGAAACTTAGCGACGGAATGGCGACGGAATAACAAAAATTTATTTTTTTGGGGGCAGGGTTGGCGACGGAATGCGTGGTCTGTCGCCACCAGCGACGGACTTTCCATTGCTTAGTCCGTCACTGAAGGCGACGGATTTTGCAATCCGTCGCCACCCCTACCCCGCCAATTTCCCCCGTCAAAAAAAAGTGTCGCAATTTCTGTCACTGAATCCGTCTCCGAAGAAGACGGAATTTCAAAATTCTGTCGCCAGGTACTCAGCGACGAGCGAAAATCCGACAGCCGTATTCTATTGCCAATTCCGTTGTTGATATGAAATTTCCGTCGCTGATAAACCTTATTCCATCGCTGATTCCGTCTTTATTTAGTCCTTTTCTTGTAATGATTCTACTCTTAATTGGGTAGGTGATTTTTCTTATGATGAGCTGGAGTTTCAGTATAAGGATAAGTTTCCTATTCGATGTGAGTCTGCTTTCATAGATGATGAGTCTAAGTATGATGCATTTGACTCTGATATGTGCCCCGTGGACCAAGAGGGAAAATTGTGTCTGATTTGGAGTATGACCAAGAGGAAAAATTATTTAAGTTACTTAGGGAGAATAACAAGACCTCATGATGGACCTTAGCGGACTTCAAGGTAATTAATCCTTCTATTATGCAGCATAGGATCCATTTAGAGAATGATACCAGACCTTACTAGTACCGTTAGAGAAGGTTGAACCTGACTTTGTAAGAGATAGGTTAGGAAGGAAGTGTTGAAGTAGTTGGACCATGAGATCATCTATCTTATTTCTGATAGTGATTGTGTTACTCCTATTTAGATAGTTCGTAAGAAGACTGATATCATCATGCTAGGAATGATAAGAATGAATTAATCCTAACTCAAGTCCAGTCTAGGCGGAGAGTCTGTATTGATTATAAGCAACTAAATGCTGCCACTAGAAAAGATCATGTTTCCCTCCTTGTCTTCAACCAGATGCTAGATAGGTTAACGGGACATTCATATTACTGTTTTCTTGATGGTTACTCTGGTTATACCCTATCCCTGTGGATTCAACCCTTAAGTATTACAGTTAACAACCGCATACTTGTGGTAAAATTTTACATCATTTTTGAATCGTATCATAAATAAATAGGCTTATTATTGTAATTGTAAATTGCCTATTGTTGTAAAGAGATTAGTTATGATTTAGCTACCAAAATTTTCATTGATTTTCTAAAATTATATAATTATCTTAAGAACCTAATAAATTGACACACAATATTTTTTGAAAATAATTCTAATAAAAAAATTAATAATTATACCGACAACTTCCAATTGGGATTTATATTAATAACCATTCCAAATATACTAAAAAAATGAATATTGAATTTCTAATAATATGATATGGTGTAACAAGCCACAAAATATCACTATGAAAATAAGGGTTTGAATAATAAAAGTTAAAAAGAACTAATCATAATATGTTGGTGTAATTTTAGTAGATATTCTGTTAGTGAGAATATAATTTTTTTTGTATTAATGTAGCTAACTACTCCATCCAAATTTCTTTTACCCTATCTCTCTCATCTTCTCATAATAACTTTCTAGCTACTCCAATTTATATTAATGTGTGTTATCGATATTTCTAATTATAACTATTTTTTAAAATCAAACTAATGAGGCAATTTGTTACATCTAACAACACAGAAAATTTATGGTGTCAATATTAACAACTTCAAATGGCAAATATATTCGTTCATTATTTTATCTTATACATAACAATTAAAAAACCAGTTATAAACAAATATACATTTACAATAGCTCATATACAGTGTGTACACATTTAAAGAACTTTGAAAAATACATTTTTTAATTACAATTAGATACAAACCTATTCAGCACATTTCAACATGTTTCCGCACGTTCACTATGGTTCAGTGTGATTTAGTAAGTTTTAGTACGATTCATTATAATTCATCATGTTTTAGCAATAAATATCAATAAGTACTTATCTTAAGTTCAAAACAAGATGCCTTAAATTTGATATTTAATATAAATAAGTTCAATTCAGTTTGGTTGAGCAAAAATAATTTCGATTCAGTTGAGCTCAACAAAATGAAGTTGAAAAAAACATGACCTAAGCTGCAAAATCCATTTCTGTTTTAAATTATTAAAAACAAAAGGCATGCTAAAAAATTGGTGCGAAACATACAAATTATAAAAACAAAGAAAAAATGTTAGTTCTTTCAAAATTCATGCAACATTTTTTAATGAGAACTTGGTTTTTAAAGGGGCAAAAGAAAAACTGTCTTAAAACCCATTTAGATTCCAATTCCGAGTATCTTTTTGGGAACCATCAAAAATGATTCCTAAAAATTGAAATCAAAATCGATACCCTTTAATCAATTTCTATTGGATTTGTAGGTGCCCTAAAACTGTATTTTACCTTACACCCTTCCATTCTTTCTTTCCCGGTGTGTGTTTCTAGGTTGTGAATTGAATTATAAAGATTGATGTCTTCAGATGATTTTCGTGCAAGTATTGTAAAACTTCAGCGACAAGGATGTTGCATTGTGATCAAACACTATCAATGCAAGACGACAATGCGCCCAAGAGTGCAGTGCATGTAAAATAAAGCAATACATTGTCCCTAGACGTTCATGGTTGCAGAGCACTAATAACTCTGAAAACATATTCCACATGCATATATAGGAGGGCCACATCAGTTTTTGTCACTAGCCCACCTATGTTTAGTTTTTGTCACTAGGCCACCTATGTTTAGCACGATAAAGTAAATTGTTAACCATTTATACTTATTCAAACATGCTCAATTATTGTAATTGCACAAGTATGTCAGTTATGCAAGAAAAGTTGGTTTTATCAAGGGATGTAGAGCACACGTCCCTGGATTCAAGTAATTGTAACTACATAAAGTAAGTTTCACTTTTCTCGAATTCTACTTTTTTTTTTTTTCCTATGAAATGTAGGACCGCTTGTTCTTTTCGTTGATAAATAGGAGTTGATAAGTGAGTGAGTTGATAAAGATTGATAAAAGTGGGTAGAAGTTAGTAAAAGTTGATAACGTTTTGAAATGATTGATGGGAGTTGATTAAGGTCGGAAAATATTGGAATAAGTTGGTAGAAATTTATAAAAGTTGAAGGATGTTGGTAAGAAATGTAAATGAGTGGTGATTGCTTTATAAAAATTTTTGAAGGAGATTGGTAAGAATTAGTAGAATTTGGCAGCAGCTAGTAGAAATTGATAAAAGTTAGTTAGAGTTGAAAAAGATTGAATTTTTTCTATAACTGTTGATAAACGTTGGTAAAAGTTGGTAGAAATTAGTAAAAATTGGCAAAAGTAAAGTTACCAACGAAAAGAATAGGCAAAGTTAGAAGTAAATTGTGATTCAAATATTCAGCCTTTTCAATTGAACATGCGTTAAAGTTAACGTCCAAGTGGTACCCCCCTCCACACCAAATTTTTAATGAGCACTGGTGCTAACTTAAACGGGTTAAACAGGTCAGAATCAGGTTGACCTGTTTAAATGTTAAACGGTTTCAGGTTGGATTTTTCAACATGTTTATTAAATAGGTCAGGTTCAGGTCGGAGGATTTTCAATCCGTTTAACTTCGACCCGAACACGACCCCAACCTGACCTGACTTATTTGACAGCCCTATGAAACCCTATCCAACCTAAAGTTCAAAATTCGAATTAAGCTTATCCGAGTTGAACCAAACCTAAATTTTTATTTTTATTTTTTTTTGAAGTTTTCTCTTTGAAAGATTAGTTTGATTAATCAAATATTAGCAAAGATGAAGTCCATTTGAATCGAAAAGCACACAACCTAAATCATAATTGAATTGCAATCTCATTAATCCAATTATAACCTGGATTGAAGTTGAGCCAACTGAAACCTGAATTAAATGATTCATTTACCAGATGTAGCTTATGCAAATGGGTAGATATAGTGCAGCCAACATTTAAAATCCTTAAAATTTTTTTAAAAAAATAATATATGTAAAAATTAATTGATACTGACGATATCCCCTTTTAAATTTAAAAATCGACTCTCTTATATGCTAGAGTGCAAATTTATATGCTAGAGTGCAAATTTTTGAATGTTACACTCGTATAACGCGAGTTGCATTCACATGTAACATATCTATTAAAACTTCAACTTCTACCCTCAATCAAGCTAATGAATCATTATAGACCAAGATTAACACACTTGTTGACCCCCCAAAAAAAAAGTCGTAGCTATAGAAGCAAATTAAATGAAATACGTCAAGAGTGATATTTTGTTATAAACAGTCTATCTAGCCTACCACCCCTATTCTCAACTGTGAGTCTGTGATTAAGGGTGTGTAAAGTGTGGTTACAACTGTAAATCGATTTAGATTGAACGGAACATTCGTCATTTGGTCTGGTTGAATGTAAAAATATTTTTCTTATCTTTTTTATATAGTTTATGATTTGATCTCGGTTCCCCCAGAAACTAAAAACCGAAACCAAACCATAGGCCGAATTTTGGAATCTTTTTAAAATTTGTTGTCATTTAAATTACATGTTAATAAAACCTCAGGTTGCATTGACAACTAAGAAAAACTTGACAGTTTTTTTTTTTTTTTTTTGGTTTCTAAAAATATGAGCTTGTTTATCTCTTAATATGCAAGAAATTTTCTCTCTAAAAATGTAGTAAACTTTACACTAAAAAAAGATGGAATAGAAGGGATTCACCACTGGGCAGTGGGCACTTCCCACTATAAATCGGACTCTCCCTTGCCTCTTTGGTTCCCAACACACACAAGAATTTCCAAAGACCAAACGAAAAAAAAAAAAAAAAACCTTGAAAAATGGCTACGCATTTCACCGTCCTTGCTGCAACCACCCTCCTCCTCCTGCTCTCCCACTCACCTACCCCAACGACAGGCGATACCAACACCGGTATTGGTTCCGAGGCGGTCCTAGACATCGAAGGCAACCCACTGGAAGCGAACTCAGAGTACTACATCCTCCCAGTGGTTCCGGGCTTCACTGGGGGCTTAATACTCGAACCCCTTCTATGCCCGCGGTACGTGATTGCATCACCCAGTTATTCAGGCTTAGGCTCACCAGTGAAGTTCATCCCAGTTGGTACACCAGATGATGATCGTCTAGGACAAATCCATCTCTCGTCCAATGTCATAATTGACTCCGGCTTTAGTCCCATCTGTAGGAACCGGCTCGTATGGAGTGTGAGCTCATACCTACCACTACGTCTACTCCTGATCGTGGCCGATGGGGCGTCCTATACTCCACCTGCCTTGTTTAAGATAAACAAGGTAGACAACTCCCTTGTTGGAGTTTATAATATCACACATTGTCGTACTCCCACTTATTGCCCTTATTGGGGTCTTCACAACTTGGATTTCCCTGACACAGATCATAGGTTTTTGGGTCTTACTGCTATTGATAATCAGGCTCTTCACGTTCGATTTGCTAAGAAGATTGGAAGTGTAGCGTACACAGCTAGTAATTAACTAAAATTTGGCCCGCTACAAGTAATTAACTAAGTAATGAATGAATGAATGTATGCATCGTCGTGTCTGCTAGCTTGCTAGCTGTCAGCACGAGCGAGGAATAAAACGCAGCCTTTGTTGTAATTCACCTGTTAATTGTTGTGGTTAGTTTTCTTATGTTCGTTTTTGCTTGTTTCTTCATGGCATGTTTGTGTGACTTTCTTATGCAAGAGTTGTTAGATTGTACTCCTGTAGTACAAATACAAGCGCTCAGGACGAGCCTTCTACTAGCTTCGCCATCTATAGTTAGGTGGATTGCCAAAAATCCATCCTTCGAAAGTATTCCGTCTTGGGTGCTATTGCCACAAGTGAGTTAGGTTCTGGTTCAGGCTGTGTTCAGAGACCATAAGGGCGATGTGCCGGTGCTTGGTCATTGATCTTGTTCAGCACCTAGTAACACATTGATGTTGCCATTGCATTGTTTTGCAAACAGATCCTTCAGTCTTGGGTGCTCTTGCACAAGTCAGTTAGGTCCTGGTTCAGGCTGTGTTCAGAGACCATAAGGGCAATGTGGCGGTGCTTGGTCATTGATCTTGTTCACCACCTAGTAACACATTGATGTTGCCATTGCATTGTTTTGCAAACAGATCCTTCACCTAGCTTCGCCAAGATATGAAGAAGCTTTGTTTGCTAGTGGTTGATTGTTCTTGGATGGTTGTCCACCATTTCAAATCGATATGGTCCACCTAGCTCTGACTAGATTGCTTTATCATAAGCTCCAATTCGTTTACATCGCATCTAGCTTATCATAACATGGATGTCCAGAGCTAAGATGTATGAAGTTCAGTATGCCAACAAAAAAGAGGTAAACTCTACACCATGATCAAGTAGTACTTTACATTTCACGATGAATCCCAGTATCAGATACATTCTTGAAGTTTTCCGATTGCACAAAATGAACAAACCAGTATGCAACAGAAAATGTAATACCTATCATTCTGATCTGGTTCTACTTTATAAATCATAATATTTCTAAGAAGCTCAAGAAGACAAGCAACTAGTGTGTTAGCACACTAAAGGAATTCCCATACAATCGCAATACATCTGAAAGTACAAATTCTAATTATGCTCTTTGTATTTCACTGTTTCAATTCCGCTTTTGTGTTGGACGAAACCCCCGGGGGGGGGGGGGGTTACAGATTATCTGAGTAAAAGGGAACAATGCAAAAATTCAGATACCTCTGAAATAAATCAAATGAAGACACAACATGGGAAGGTTTTGTGAGAACTATTGATATTGAATTCAAGGTCGACAAATCCTAAGAACAGCTGCCTCACCACAAACCAATGGCTTTCCACCAAACCCCTCCAACTCCGAGCCAGATCAAAATGTTGACGACTGAGATGAGGAATCCGTAGCCCCACCATTTGCCAAGAGGGACATAATTGGCACCATAGAATACTGGTGCTGAACCGATACCATAGTGCGTCAGGCCACCCATGAGGTTAGACAGGAATGAGAGGACCATGGCTGCAAAGTATGGTGGGGCTCCTAGAGCACTTGCAACTGAAAGGAAGGCTGTGAACATGGCACCAATATGTGCAGCTCCACTAGCAAAGAAGTAGTGAGAGTAGAAGTACAGAAGAACCAGAATACCGAAGGATAGCTGCCATGAAAGACCTAAGCCACCAACAAACTGCACAGGCAAAACATGCTTCAGAAAATTTTCATGCTTCATATATAGCAAATATATCAGCAAGTACAACTAGATTTTGAGCCTGAAACCACGAATTCCATTCAGACTTTCATATTTACGTAGCAAAATGCCACAGAGAAAATTTTCCATACTGTCATTCCACTAGATTACTCAGACTCCTTGTTTTACCCTGACACTAATGTGTCAGACATATATAGCTCAAATGCAAGGAGAGCACTTCCACACTTTAAATTACGCTAGAAAGACACAGATTTACCATATAAGATCAACCAAAATTAAGACTTGGAGGCATGTCCTTAACAAATACTTGGGACCAAGTATAGGTAACCCACGGGGAAAGATCATCCATAATAGGCAGATTATAACCTTCAATAAGCTGACCAAATGAGATAGTGATATTCTATGGACTATGAAGGACCCATATGCAGGGGCGAAGTTTGATCAATCAAAAACAAGAACATGGTGTAAGGGGGAAAGAACATTCAAGGGCAAGGTAACAGGACGAACCTTAACAACAGTTTCACTGAACCAGGAAATAAGACCATACTTGTTGAGATACCCAGCCATGGAAATAAGTGCAGCAAACCATGTAAGGGTATCCCACGCAACAGACTCCGCCAAGCACTCTTTCCAGGTGACAACACCGGTTATGAGGAGGACTGACAGTCCGAGAATAGCAGCAGTAACAGCATCAATGTTCAATGCTCCACCAAAAACCCAAAGTCCCACCTATGTAATTTATCACAGGGAAAAACAGGCAATACAATATGGTAAGCGCAAATAACAATGAAACCAAATACCGAGTCCTGCCCAATGAAGAATCAAGCCTAGCAAATCATTGCTAGTATCTGAAACCATATCAGCAGGATCAAATGAAAACTTGATGCGAGCTCTGTGTATTACAGCAACTGGGTACTCAGATTAAGCAGAATTCAAGCAAAACAAGCACCCAAACAATGAATTAAACCCAAGTAAACCCCAAAATTCAGCATCAAAACTGGCTCAAGCAAAAAGCCCATCAAAAGTTATTATTCGCAATGCAAGATTCCAATCAAGACAACTAAAAAATCATCAACACTCACAACCCAAATTCCCCGATTAATCAAACAAACAGTAAAACCAAAACATACCGTAAGAAGCAAAGTCCCGGCCATAATGATTTCATTCCGACTCATCGGGCCCATCTTCTCCAACTTCTGAGCAGCAAGCTTAGGCGCATCAGGACTAGACTTAATCTCAGGCGGGTAGATCACATACAAAAGCAAAGGAACCACAATCAACGACGCTAAACCCGGAACAACTGCCGCCTTAGTCCAATCCATCCACCCAATTGTCTGATTAATAGTATTCAACGTCAAATTCGCACTCAAAGGGTTAGCAGCCATGGCAGTCAAAAACATGGAGCTCGAAATCACCGAAGTTTGAAAGCAAGTAAGCATCAACCACGAACCCAGTTTACGCTCAGTCCCATCACCCGCATTACTTCCGCATGCCACGCAGAGGGCCTTCACAAGAGGGAGAAAAACCCCGCCGGCGCGTGCGGAGACCGAGGGGATTGCCGGAGCGAGAAGAGCTTCACTGAAAACCAAGCTGTACCCGAGACCCAATGAGGAGGATCCGAATAATTTAACGAATTGGTACGCGATCCGATTACCCAGGCCAGTTTTGATGAACCCACGAGCGAAGAAGAAGGCGAGAGCGATCAGCCATGGAATTGGGTCGCCGAAGGCAGAGAATGCGGCGGAGAATGTTAGGGTTTTGGTTAGGACGGAGGCGCCGAGACCCATTAGCGCTACTGCACCAAGAGGGAGTGGTTGTGTGATGATTCCGACAACAGTGGCCAGGAATATGGCGAGCAGCTGCCACGCTGGTTTTGATACGCCAGCGGGTGTGGGGACGAACCAGAGGACGACACCTGTCAGAATGGATGCCAGGAGGGGTTTCATGGCGGCGCCCTGCCATGGCTGAGCTTGTGGCGCCGGGACTGTGGCCGGTCTTGCGGCGGCGGAGGCGGTGAGTCTGGAGGAGGGAGATGGGAGGGGGAGGAGGGTAGGAGGAGAGAGAAAGTGGGTGCGAGCGGGAGTGAGGGAGGAGAGTTTGTGTGCGTTGGATCTAAGGGTGGGGGTAGGGTTACAGAGGGAAATGGAAGCTTGAGATCTGATGGAGCGGGGTTTGCGAGAAGGGAGAGATTTGAAGGGGAGAGAAGAAGAGCTCAGAGCCATGGACGCCATTGTTGGTGGCGCTCGAGCCCTGTGGTGCTGAGGAGAGAGAAACAAGAGAGAGTTGGGAAAAGGTGAGAGGGAAGGAGGGAGGGTTGCTGTTCGCAGTTCGCACTGTTCTCAACGGGGGAGAGGTAGAGTAATGTGAGCCGTCGGATGCTGGCGGAAGAGTTTGATTGGACTAGAATGATGAACCGGGTTGCAAACCGGTTTAGAGAAAGACGCGGTCGAAGTATGAAAAAGTGCTGGGGAATCTGAAGGAAGGAGGACGTGGTGACACGTGGTGAAATATTTCTGGCGGGGCGATGAGCTCTAGGAGCTGTGGAAGATACGGTCGTTGGACTCCACTCTCTCGTCTTTGCATGCACGAGCACGACGAGACTCTCGTTGCGTCATTTTTGGACCCCCTGATGATTAGGGACCACTGTAAGAGCAAGCCCAGCGTACGTCTCGCGGGCCTAATTTTTGACGTGGTGAGCGGGTGGGGGAAGGGGAGGGAATCCAGTGCAAGGCCCGCGAGACAAGGCCTGCAGGAGGGCTCGCGGCCGTGAGCGGCCCTTTGGCCCAATTTTCCTATTTTTCTTTTTTTTTTGTTTTCCTTATTTTTTTTCTGTTTTTTTGTTTTTGTTATTTTTTTGGATTTTTCTTGTGTTTCTTTTTTTGATTAGTTTTGTTGATTTTTTTTTGTTTAAAATTTTTATTTATTTATTTATTGAATTTTTAAAAAGCATTTGTAATTTTTTTAGAAATTATTCAACTGTTACCAAATTATTATATGCATATTATTTACCCCCAAAAAATTATTATTCTACCAAATTAGTATTATTTATTTGGTTTTTGAAAAGAAATTGTAATTTTTTTAACAAAATTGTTGTATTAGTTGTATTACCAAATTATTATGTGCACATTATTTTTTCCGAAATTAATAAACCCAAATAACTAACCAAAACAAAAATAATAAACCAATTAAGTATGGTTAGGTGTGGGGTTTATTTGTATTATTTTATTTGATGAGCCAAAGTGGTGAGCCTTGCATTGGAGAGAGTGAGGATTGTGAGATAAAAAAGTTAGAGAGAAGGTTGATGTGGCAATGGTAGGTCCCTCCCGTGAGCCAAAAAGCAGGCTCACGGCTGGGAATGCTCTAAAGAGTGTCTACGATGGTCACAAAATAGTTACGTGTTAACCTTCTTTTATTGTTGATTTTGAAATAAATTTCCTCCAAATTTTATTGTGATTTATTTAATAATTAGTTCTAATTGAGGTCCTTCTTGAATCTCCTTAACATGAAGTAATGTTGATGTAATTGTATTGAAACGTAACTCGAATTTGAGTCATTTTAACTCTAAATTTAAGACAAAGTTGTTAGACTAATTAACACCAAATTTAAAAAAGGATTCGTATTGGAACCTATTTCACCCTAAATTGATCTAACATAAATCTTAACGAAATAACCTACTAGTCAAATTTAGTGGTTTAAATTTAGGAGTTAAATAGTATATATTAGGTATTAATGTTGAAAATACACGAATGGAATTCAATAGCTATGGTGAATCCCCGTGTAGAATCAGGATGTTACTGCTCATGAAATGTAACTAAAGCACATATCCAGTAGGAGAGGTGTTGATACAGTGATCGCATCATGAACGCTATAATCCAACGAGGCCTTTGACGAATTGAAGAATGTTAGTTAGACTATTCCCAGCCAAAGTTCCAGTTTTTGGAACTCTGGCCTGCCACGTCAGTAAAAGTTTTACAATTTTGGAACTTGCATTCCATCACTTATCCAATCAATGGAACTCCAATTTTAACCATCCAATAAAAATATTTGTCATGGACCCACATTATAACACACAACCTATTTTTTAAATCATATAAAAATTATAAATTAACTCAAAAAAACAAAAAAAAATATTTTAAAGTGTTAAAACTCACACGCGAGGGAGCATGCACTGCCGTGTCTCCCTGCGTTTCACTTTTTGTCCCTTCCAATCACTGAATGACACATGGCAGAGTGGGGGCTGCGTTTCCGAAATTCTCGCTCGGCTGCTAGTGCTCTTAGGAGCAATTCACTGCGATTTCAACTGTAAAATTGTTTCTGTAATGATAAGCTACCGTACTAGATGAGTCACCTGCTTTGAATCAAAGCCCTTGACATAAAAAAAAAAAAAAAAATTCGCTAAGTAGTAACATTCCCAAGAGTTTAAAAAACATATGGAAAGGGGGGGAGGGACTGTATTTGTAGAGGTAGAAATTGGCTCTCACTTAAGGAGCAGTGCAAACCACTGGCAAGGCGCCTGATCTACTCTTGGAACTGATAAAAAGGCAAGCATAGACAAGAAGGGCCTTATTCAAATAAACTAATCTGATTTATTTTTGTTTTCACATGACAATGTGCAAAAGTTAACCAAAATAATCTCAGTTAGGGTGAGGGTTGGGTTCAGGCAGATGGAACCAGATAATGTCAGTCATGTTTCCGGTAGAACTTTAGTTGTTGAGGTGGCGAGAGGGTGGTTTACGTGTTACCTTCTTTTATTGTTGATTTTGGAATAAAATTCCACCAAAACTTATTGTCATTTATTTAATAATTAGTTCTAATTGAGGCCCTTCCTGAATCTCCTCAATAGGGAGCAATGTTGATGCAACTTGAACTTAAGTCATATTGACTCTACCTCCAGGACAAAGTCGTCAAACTAATTAACACCAAATTTGAAAAAGAATTCGTATTAAAAACTATTTCACCGTATATTGACCAAACATAAATCTAAATCAAATAACCTAGTCAATTGAGTAGTTTAAAATTAAGAGTTAAATAGTATATCAGATGTTAATTAATTCAATTTCTTCACCTGTTAATGACATGTTGAAAATACAATAATAGAATTCAATAGCTATCGTGAATCCTCTTGTAGAATTAGGATGTGCTAGGGCTCGTGAAGTGTAACTAAAGCACATCAAGTAGGAGATGGAGGTGTTGATATAGTGATCATACCATGCAAGGTATAATCCAACAAGGCCTTTGACGAATTGAAGAATGCTTGTTTGGAGCTACTTAGTGCGATTTTGGCTATAGAATTGTTTCTTTAGGTTCTGTTTGGTTCTTAGAAAATTTAGTGGAAAGAAAAATTGAAGGAAAAAAATTACAAAGGAAAAAAAGTAGGGAGAAAGTAAATTTTTTTCCTCTTATTTGGATTGAGGAAAAAAATACAAGAATTAGGGTGAGAAATTTTGAATGTTGATGAATTACTTAAATCATGTTGATATCGTCTAAGCACTATGAGATTGGAGGAGGGTGGGAATTCTTTTGGGAATTTTTCTCAGACTTTCCTTACAATTTGATGAAGAAAATTTTATCACTTATTACTAATTTTCCACCAAAATTTTCTCCATTTTTTTCTTTCTGATTTTCTCTAAACCAAACACAAGAAAAAACATTACTTTCTCAATTTTTTTTTTGCCATTAAATTTTTCAAGGTCCAAATAGAACCTTAATGATGAGCTACAGCACTAGATGAGTTATACGCTATGAATCAAGGCTCTTAACCTTAAAAAAAATTGCTAAGTATTAACATTCCCAAGAGTTTAAAAAGAAATGGAGGGGGAGGGGGGGGGGAGAGAGAGAGAGAGACTGTATTATAGAAGTAGACAATGGCTCTTGGTTAGGGAGCAGTGCAGACCACTAGCAAGGCACCTGGTCTTACTCTTGAAACAGATAAGAAGGCAAGCATAGACAAGAAATGCCTTACTCAAATGATCTAATCTGATTTATTTTTGTTCACATGACAATAGGCCAAAAGTTAACAAGCAGAATAATCTCATTTAGGGTCAGGGTCGGGTTTAGCTTAGGGACATGAAACCAGATAATGTCATTCGTGTTTTGGGCAGGACTTTAGTTGTTGAGGTGGCAAGAGGGTGGTTTACATGTTGGCCGACGCTCTGAACCGGGCTATCTCACGTTCTTCTCCTTGCACAAGGACAATCCCTGGGTTTGGGCCCTGAGTAGCACTCATCCAACACTCAATCTTTAAAGATTGCGTCAATAATGTTCTAACAAAGAGGATGATTCTCCGTCAGACTTTGGGATTAATGAAGTAATCAATACCTTTTCAAATGAGCTATCTGAGCATTTATGGTACATTTTGATCTCCTTGTGAGAGTTATTCTTCTCTCCTTCTTGTGAGAGGTAGAGTTTCTCTCTTTTTTATGAGAGTTAAGGTTTTTTTTATAGGCTTTTATTTCTCGCTTTTTGTGTGGGTTATTTTTCGTACCTATTTGAGTAGGTTTTATTAGCGTTATTCAGTCAGTTAGAGAGTGTTTCTTTTTATTTATCAGTTTGTTTTATTGAGTTCGATTAAGAATGATTTAACAATGTAAGTTCATATGGGTGGACCAAGTTGATGTTTCTTTCAAGTTAAATTTGTCATATCACACGGGGATCTGTTCCATGAACTTATACAATAGCTCATCGACTTTCAAAAAAAGCCAAATCGAAATCGAAGAATTTGATTTGTGTTCAAAATGATGCTACAAGTATAGAGTCAGACAGAAGTATATTTACAATTAACTTTGTTGAAATAGAGATCTATTTTGATATTTTAGATTTATTCTTGTCAAAAAATTATCAATGTTGATGTCGTATGGCTTTCCATTAACAAATTTTCTTTTTCTATCAAAACAAAAAGACGAAAAGTAATTGTCTTTTAATTGTGAGAGGTGTTTCTCTAACTTGATTGTACTATAAGTATTACTAAATATTAGTATCTGATTTGATTTACTTTTGTATAGTTTGTTTGCTAGATGCACCTTAACCATCTTTGATTAATAATTCACAAAATCTTGGATAAGACTGTATTACATAAAATTTATGGTCAGACAGATCGGATTTCTTACCGGGAAAATTTTTGAACATTTTAATATGATTGATAGTGTATATTGGGGTAACTTTTTAATTCAGATCTCACTAATAATATATCAGGTGGTAACTTTTATTAGAGTCGCCCCTAAATGAATTATTAATCACCTTAATATTCATTAAAGACGACCATAAAAATGCTGGTCTTGAAGTCTTGAATGAGATAATCTCATACATGCCCTGCTATTGTTATTTTCCCAAAGAAATGAATTACATGACTCCATAATAAGTTAGCTTTATATTGCTCTGGCCTAAGAATAGATGTAGTGCAACCGCCGAATGCAAATTACCCTAAAGTACGCTCACAAAACAAGGGCAGTTTGATGCTATCCTTAATGTGAATTTCTCAGTTCAAATAGCATGTCTTGATATCTGAATAACATACCTCATATTTTCAAGAAAATCTCTTGAACTATCCCATGGTACCCATGATATTGCTCTGAATCTGAAATGATATGATCTCTTGAAATTGACCCATAATTCTATTAGCTTAAGTGTAACCACAATTTTACTTAAAATTAATTTGATATAAATTATATAGATATGGCAAAGGAGTCGTTTAGTTTTGATATAGATCGAGTTAGGTTTAAATTACACAATGTATCGGATCAATGATATTTCGGCTCCAATTGGATTTAGATTGGGTGATTTTCAATTCGGGTCAACTTCTGGTTAGCTACTAGATAATCTAGTAAATCTATCTTGTAAAAATAATCAACTTTGTTGGAAATTCCAGATCAAGTTCGGGTTCGCATTCAGTTCAATTTGAATCGATTTGGATTTGACATTCACTTTCAAGTAAACCTATTTTAAATGTTGGATCGGATATGAATACAAGTTGTTGAATATAAATTTTAGGCCTCCAATTAATTTTGTGGGGCTTAACATTATAGAACAGATTCGATTTGATTCCAAGGATTTGTAAGTGGACCTACCCCAACTAGACCTAGTAAAACTGACTCGAAATTCAAAATCCGAACCGAATGATCCGGACTTATACCCAACCCGACATCAAAATAGGCTCACCTGAAATTGGACCCGAAATTCGAATTGACCGGAATCGAACCATACCCGATCCAAAATTTCCGACAAAGTTGCTTATTTTTATATGACAAACTTATTGAACTAAAAATCAATTGATCTGAACCGAAATTCATCTGACCCAAACAGAACCGATCCGAAATATCGCTTGATTCGAAACATAATTCGATCCAAACTTAACCTAATCTGTACCTAGACTGAATGAGCAATTTGTCTGGTCTACCCTGAACCGCCTAAGATGGGTTGTCCACACAGAATGATCCACTGATCCAAATCACTGAAATTCGCAGTCACTTTAGTGAGTACTGGCGGCCATATAGAGGCCACATGCTCGCTTGAAAGATGAGTTGAACGTTGTGGTTCGACTTGTCCCAAATTCAAGTCGGGCTTTGAAGTTCGTGAGCCCATTGCTTGATTTAACCGAATGAATCCAACACAGTCCATTTCTACTTATTAAATTAAGTTGCTCTTTACGAACTTACTATTACTAAGGTAGTATTTTATTGAAGGAAAAAAGATTTTTCAAAAAATAATTTTTTAATTTTTCGTTGTTTGGTAAAATAAAAGTTGGAAAATTATTTTTCAAAAAAATGATTTGCCCCCCAATTGAGGAAAATGATTTCCTTTTTGAGAAGATAGGAGATTGATTTTCCTCCTTCAACTCTTTGATGATATGATCACCTGGACTTAGGTGAAAATTTTGATTTCAACCATTTGGATCGAAGCTTGATTATCTGATGGAAGAGATCAAAATAAACTCAAATCTAAATTTTCAGCTCAAATTTCTTTCATTTGATCGGCATTTATCTCTATTACGACAACTTAATCGAGATTTTTTACCATTAAAATAATTTAATTGATTCGCCAATAAAAGAATTTTAATAGTTTGAATCAAAATTTGATTATCAGATAAAAAAATATTGAAGCATGTTCAAATTCAGATTTTGAGCTCGATAATCTTTCTTTTGCTCAACATTTGTTTCCACAATGACAATTCAATTGATATTTTTGGCTCCTTAAACAGTGTATTTCATCACTAGAATAATTCAGTAGTTTGGATCAAAACTTGATCATTGCATAAGAAAGATTAAAATAGGTTAAAATTTAGATTTTGAGCACGGTATTCTTTCATTTGGTCAACGTTTTCTCCGCCACGACAATTCAATCAATATTTTTCGCTATTTAAATAATTCAGTTGATGTTTTTCATCACTAAAATAATTTTAACGTCTTAGATCGAAACTTCATTATTCGAGAGGAAGTATTGAAAAAAACTCAAATGTGAATTCTACGCTCAAGATTTCTTCATTTGATCAACATTTATATCAACTACAACCATTCAGTCATTATTTTTCATAATTTAAACAATTCAGTTGATGTTTTCCTATTTTTCATGAAAAACAATTTATTTTGTACCAAACAATAAAAAATGTGATATGAAAATCAATTTTCCTCGGAAAAATATTTTTCACAGAAAATGATTTTCCTTCCAATCAAACACTATCTAAATTAACACCTAATATCTGGCCATCCGTTTTGGTATGATGAGGCTTAGGGTCGATGTAGGCTCAAAACCCATTACTTTTTTTTTTATTTTTTATGATTACCATAATATATAATGTTTTCCATCATTATGAGTAAGGGCCTGTTCTTTTCGCGGGTAAAAGAATAAAGTGGGTTAAAGTAGGTTGCAGTTAGTTGAAGTGGGTTGAAATAGGTTCAAATGGTTTAAATTTTTTTTATGTGATAAATAGAACTTGATTAAAATAATGGAAGTGGGTTGAAGTAGGTTGAAGTAGGTTGAGGTTGGTATTTTGAAATTTGCCCATAAAAAGAATAGGTCCTAAGTCTTCTACAATAAGGTCTTACTAAAAGGTAGCATATGGCAAATATATTTACAGTGACTTTTAATGGTTTGAGAGAAAACTAATTACTTATTTAAGGCGACTTCTTATAAAGTCATCTTTAAAAAAATGTTGATGAGTTTAGAAGTCTAAGTAACCAATAGATTTCAACAATATCCAATGTAAGTAAATTTTTAAAGGATATATTTTTCACAATGGTTATACAAGTATCGGTAAAGTAAAATAAATAAAACAATCCATTTGAACAAATAATCAAAAATAAGTCAAATATAATTAACATAATTATCATGATATTATATAAGTTGATCATATGATAATTTTTCTCAAAGGTTATTGCAATCATAGGTGGAGCCATTGTGAGACCCGGAGTTTCGTCATACTTGTTTATCAAATATTATGCCTGTTGGGTTGGAAAATTTTATTTTAATATCTGCCAACCTACAACTGTCATATCGCTCGAGTTATTGATCTATTCAACTTTAGATCCCAAAAATAAATTTCCTAAAGTTGTGTAATAAGACAAGCCTTTGATTCCTTGAAACTTCAACAAAAGCAATTCCCAAATACATTCAGATTATTGAACCCTGGTAATAGTTCTGTAATTTATTAAATCGATCCTTAATATATTCAGGGGTGGGTAAGCTGACCCGCGATTATATTTAGGATTTGGTTTAGGATTAAGAGCCCGGGAATTCGAATAATAATAATAATCAAGTGGGCCGTAGTTGTGTGGGATTAATAGATCAAAAAAAAAAGAGAAAGGGGAAAAGGGGATTAAAACTTATCAAACACGCGTGAACCCCCCCGTGTGCCTGCTTCTCCTTCCTCCTTCACGCGCGACCCCCGACCACCGCCCTCTCTCTCTCCCCTCTTTCTTCTTCTTCTTCTTCCCGACATTGCTCTGCTCCCCTCTGTTCCTCATCTCCTCCTTCGCTTCTCCGCCACGCACGCCGGCCTTGAGCCCCAGTCGACCCACCCTAGCTGCCGGCCGTCACACCACGGCGTCATTGGCCGAAAATCAGCCACAATTGTGCTGATTTCAACCGGAGCAGAGCCAACGCCCGGTTCAATCCGCACATGCAAGGTGAATTTCGAACCTTTTCTTCTGCCATAAATTGAATCCTTGCTTTAATTCCCTTCAATTCATGCTAATTGTGTTTGAATTCTTCAAAAATCACAAGTTAGGGGTTTGGGTTTGGTAGTGTTCGAACCTCACGCGAAGACAGTAGATTTTCTGGGTGTGTGGAGTTCGAATTTAGATTCGATCTAGCCAATTTGCACGCATATAGCTTGGGTTCGAGGTGGGTAAATCTTTAATCCCTCTTATTTTATGGATTATGAATGATAATTATACGAATCAGTTTACTGAATTGGTAGATTGGATTGTTGTTGTATGAATTCGATTGTATGTGTGGACAAACAAATGAATTAAGCTTTTGTTGTGCCAGATCAGAACCAATGTATTCTTGAAAGGTTGCCAGATGTTGTAAAATGGTGGCTTTCATAATTTAGAACTGCATATAACTCTCTAAACTTGCTTTCGATTTTCATATCAAACCAGTTAGCGTTGAAGATCGTTTGGGATACAAGAGGGTGGTATAAAAATAAAAGAGGTCTTTATTGTTTTGGTGTACATTCAAGCCTAGTTTTGAGAAGTTTGCAAATACTAACTATTTCATTTGAACAAACTTGGGTTACCTAGTCTAGGGTTAATACATTTGAAAACCCACTACTTCATAAGTTGACCTCAAGATAGATTTTTGAGTCTTTATGAAGTTTCAAGTCAAGAGCTGGTAAAACCATTATGTTTCAAGGAGCATTTACATAAAAAAAAATTTATAAAGAGATGTTTGCCTCGTAAAAGAGCCTTTTAGTTAAAAACGAAGTCATTTTACGATTTAGTAAACGTGTTACATTTATAAGAAACTTTTAAGTTTAAAGTGAAGTCGTTTTACAAGTTAATAAACGTATTACGTTTATACGAAACTTTTAAGTCAAAAATGAAGTCGTTTTACAAACTAGCAAACGTTTTACGTCTATAAAAAGTTTCTTAAGTTAAAAATGAAGTCATCTTGCGAGTTAGTAGCCGTATTACGTTTATATGAAGCTTTTAAGTTAGAAACGAAATCGTTTTACGACTTCACAAGCTTATTAGGTTTTTAAGAAGCTTTGAAGTTTCAAAGGAAGTCGATTTATGTGTTAATAGACTTATAACGTTTAAGAGAAGCTTTTAAGCTTCGAACTTAGTTTGAATTAAGCATTAACTAAACACGTTATGTTTCAAACGAGTTTCAATTTACGATTTAGTAGACACATTACATTTAAAAGAAGCTTTTAGCTAAAAAGTAAAGTCGTTTTATGAGTTAGCAGTCGTTTTATATTTACACGAAGCATTTAAGTTAGAAACTATGTCGTTTTACGATTTAGTAAACAATTTACGTTATAAGAAGTCTTTAAGTTATTTATGAAGCCGATTTACCTGCTAACAAATCTTATTTTGTTTCTAAGAAGCTTGTAAGTTTAAAACGAATACGTTTTACAAACTAACAAACATATTACGTTATTAAGAAGCTTTTAAGTTGAAAACGAAATCGTTTTACGATTTAGCAAACTAATTACGTTTATACGAAGCTTTTAAGTTAGAAATGAAGTCGTTTTACGAACTCGTAAATGTATTTTATGAAGTTAGTTTACACGTTAGCAAATTTATTTCGATTATGAAAAGCTTTTAAACTATTCACGAAATCGATTTATGAGTTAGTAAACTTGGCTTGTATCATGTTCATCTTTTTGCGTTTGAAAGATTGTAATGAGCGTTAAAAAAAGGGCAAATGAAGGTGATTATTTACGAATCCTAACTTTCAAGTGCACGCTAGTAACTATCAAGTTTTGAATCGTGAGTTGGTATACTCACCATATTTTTAAGAGGCCTTTCTTGTTGTTTGCCTAAAGCTAAAGTCGTACGGAAATTATGTTTTCTTGTTTTAAGTTCATAAAACGTATATATGAATACGTATAAGCATATTTGTCTACTAAGTATGTATGTGTATGAATGTTATAACTTCCTAGGACATATATATAAAACAGTGCAATTATGTATGTGTATGAATGGTTATGTTTATGTCTATGTATACGTGGAGGAGCTACTCTAGAAACTTTAAACTTAAGTCTGAAACCCAGGGATGGTGGCTTAGTTCCCGCCTGGTATCACATATGTTACGTTATGATAGATTCAAGGATGGTGGTTTGATTCCCGCCTAAAGTCTAACTATGAAAATTATGTCTCAACATAGTATGATGTCTGTCCAGATAGGCGTATGTTGCTGCTCGAGTTTGGCCGACTCGAGATTGCAGTAACAAAGTACCTCTAAGAGTCTAGTCTCCTCATTTATGTGAATAAGTTACTATGTATGATTTTCGGTAAGTAAAACTTATGTGTAAAACCCCTTTTATGCTATGTTTCCGGGTTTACGTAACTTTATTATGTTAAGTCAATGCATTACGGTTTCTTCGAAAGTTAAGCTTTTTGGTATGACTATTTCTTCGCTCGGTTTATGGTTCGAATATGATGTATTATGTGAAAGCTCTTCAACTAAAATGAATTACGAAAGACTTTCGTAAGTTAATATGTATTTTAAGTATGTTTTGGGAGAGAGGGTTTACTCACTGAGCGGTGGTTGCTCATTCCCATTACTTTTCCCCTTTTTCCCTGATCCACAGGTATGTGACTGATGCGTGGAGCGCCCAGAAAGGACTTGCTTGGACTGTTTTGCTGTGTTTATGATATCATTATGTAATGTCGGTTGTGATTGTAAGGTTATGTAATTAATCATTTTTCTTGTAAAGTTTATGAAAAATAGAAAGCTCTGTACACTCCGGCCGTGTGGCCCGTAGAGTTGTGGACTCCGGCGTGTAGCCGTTGAGTTGTTGGTGTTGTTTTCTACCTTTAGGTATTGCAGGGTTATAATGTAAGGCTTTAAGCCTTGGAAACGGTCAGTTTTTAGGGGAAATTCTGCCCGTTTTGCCCCAGAAAATTGAGAAAATCCTAACATTCCTAGCCCTAGGGTTAAACTCAAGACCCAATTATGTCATAGTGGCTTAAGTTTTAAATATTGAGTCTCAACAGGTTATGTTTTAGATAGGTTTAAGCAAGTTGCCTTAACAGTCTTTCCCCTGAGAAAGACTGTGGCGTGTAACACGACCCGCGTGAGGTTGGGGGTGTTACATTTGATGGTATCAGAGCTATAGGGTTTTATAAAATGATAAAAGAAAATGAGATTTGACTCGCCGATATGTTTTTATGTGCTAAGAGTTATATGTTATGTGCTACGTGTTATGTGCTATGCGATGTATGTTGTATATTAAGTGTTAAGTGTTAAGTGTTTAATTGTTGTAAGCTTACTAGGAGGGGGTTGATAGAAATTCCTCTATGGGTAACTTATGTATATGATGCACATAAGTAACCTGGAGTCTTATTACAAGTGCAGAAGTTAGGAAAGTATATGATATGTCGGAAGAGAGGCAAAATCCTCCTCCACCTCCGCCTCCAAATGATGGGATAGCGATGCTAATTAAGTTTCTGAAGCTTAAGCCCCCTACGTTTGACAGAGCGACAGACCCAATTTAGTATGAGTACTGGAAGAGGAAGATTGAAGGATTGTTTGAAGTCATGGAGTGTCCTGCCAATTATAAGGTAAGGTTCGCAACTCACTTATTAGAGAAAGATGCTAGTTTTTGGTGGGATACCGTCAAGCCAAAAGAAGGTGAACAACCACTGACTTGGACGCAGTTCAAGGGATTATTAGATGAAAGATACTATCCTAAGGAGGTAAAATGGGCTAAAGAGCAGGAATTTTTAGACTTAAAGCAAGGAAAAATGCCAGTTATTGAGTATATTCTAAATTTAATGAGTTGAGTAGGTTTGCTCCTCATCAAGTGGCGAATAAGGAAATGAAAATGGAACGGTTTGAGAGAGGCCCCAAAGCTAAGTTAAAAACAAACATAGCTGCACTAACCTTTCCAAATCTCCAAACGATGTACCAAAAAGCCATCAAAGTGGAGCGCGTTATAGATGAGCGTGAAGCATCTGAGATAGCTATGCAACAAAAAGGGAAGCGCGAAGTTGAGAGCTCTCAAGGAGAGGTGCGTGGAAATGGGAGGAAGCCTAACTCCAGTCGACGGCCTGAAAGGAACCGCCCTCCATATGAGCCAAGACCTCGATGTGATACATGTGGCAAGCTCCATAATGGACCTTGTGCAAGATTAACTGGGGCATGTTTTGAATGTGGAGGAATTGGGCACTACCAAAACCAATGTCCAAAGAAAGTACAGGAAAATATGCAAGCCAATCAAAGGACTGAACCAGCAAGTAGGCAAGGCGGCAACAATCTCCAAGCAAGGAAATGACTCCACCAATCTCACAGCTCCATGACGTGAATGAAAGCTGGTAAGAAATCTTCCTTTTAAGTACTTTCATTTATATAAGTATATATAGATTTATTTCGCATCATGTGACCAAAGCGTATAAGTTTCGAGGACGAAACTTTTTATAAGTAGGGAAGAAATGTGAGACCCGGAGTTTCGTCATACTTACTTATCAAATATTATGCCTGTTGGATTGAAAAATTTTATTTTAATATCCACCAACCTACAACTGCCATATCGCCCAAGTTATTGATCTATTCAACTTTAGATCCCAAAAATAAATTTCCTAAAGTTGTGTAACAAGACAAGCCTTCGATTCCTTGAAACTTCAACAAAAGCAATTCCCAAATATGTTCAGATTATTGAACCCTGGTAATAGTTCTGTAATTTACTAAATCAATCCTTAATATATTCAGGGGTGGGTAAGCTGACCCGCGATTATATTTAAGATTTGGTTTAGGATTAAGAGCCCGAGAATTCGAATAATAATAATAATAATCAAGTGGGCCGTAGTTGTGTGGGATTAGTAGATCAAAAAAAAAAAGAGAAAGGGGAAAAGGGGATTAAAACTTATCAAACACGCGTGAACCCCCCCGTGTGCCTGCTTCTCCTTCCTCCTTCACGTGTGACCCCTGACCACCCCCCTCTCTCTCCTCTTTCTTCTTCTTCTTCTTCCCGACATTGCTCTGCTTCCCTCTGTTCCTCATCTCCTCCTTCGCTTCTCCGCCACGCACGCCGGAGCCAGCCACCGGCCTTGAGCCCCAGTCGACCCACCTTAGCTGCCGGCCGTCACACCGCGACGTCACTGGCCGAAAATCAGCCACAATTGTGCTGATTTCGACCAGAGCAGAGCCAACGCCCGGTTCAATCCGCACATGCAAGGTGAATTTCGAACCTTTTCTTCTGCCATAAATTGAATCCTTGCTTTAATTCCCTTCAATTCATGCTAATTGTGCTTGAATTCTTCAAAAATCACAAGTTAGGGGTTTGGGCTTGGTTGTGTTTGAACCTCACGCAAAGACAGCAGATTTTCTGGGTGTCTGGAGTTCGAATTTAGATTCGATCTAGCCAATTTGCACGCATATAGCTTGGGTTCGAGGTGGGTAAATCTTTAATCCCTCCTATTTTATGGATTACGAATGATAATTATACGAATCGGTTTACTGAATTGGTAGATTGGATTGTTGTTGTATGAATTCGATTGTATGTGTGGACAAACAAATGAATTAAGCTTTTGTTATGCCAGGTCAGAACCAATGTATTCTTGAAAGGTTGCCAGAGGTTGTAAAATGGTGGCTTTCATGATTTAGAACTGCATATAACTCTCTAAAGTTGCTTCCAATTTTCATATCAAACCAGTTAGCGTTGAAGATCGTTTGGGATACAAGAGGGTTGTATAAAAGTAAAAGAGGTCTTTATTGTTTTGGTGTACATTCAAGCCTAGTTTTGAGAAGTTTGCAAATACTAACTATTTCATTCGAACAAACTTGGGTTACCTAGTCTAGGGTTAATGCGTTTGAAAACCCACTACTTCATAAGTTGGCCTCAAGATAGATTTTTGAGTCTTTATGAAGTTTCAAGTCAAGAGCTGGTAAAACCGTTACGTTTCAAGGAGCATTTACATAAAAAAAAAATTTATAAAGAGATGTTTGCCTCGTAAAAGAGCCTTTTAGTTAAAAACGAAGTCGTTTTACGATTTAGTAAACGTGTTACGTTTATAAGAAACTTTTAAATTTAAAGTGAAGTCGTTTTACAAGTTAATAAACGTATTACGTTTATACGAAACTTTTAAGTCAAAAATGAAGTCGTTTTACAAACTAGCAAACGTTTTACGTCTATAAGAAGTTTCTTAAGTTAAAAACGAAGTCATCTTGCGAGTTAGTAGCCGTATTACGTTTATATGAAACTTTTAAGTTAGAAACGAAATCGTTTTACGACTTAACAAGCTTATTAGGTTTTTAAGAAGCTCTAAAGTTTCAAAGGAAGTCGATTTATGTGTTAATAGACTTATAACGTTTATGAGAAGCTTTTAAGCTTCGAACTTCGTTGGAATTAAGCATTAACTAAACACGTTATGTTTCAAACGAGTTTCGATTTACGATTTAGTAGACACATTACATTTAAAAGAAGCTTTTAGCTAAAAAGTAAAGTCGTTTTATGAGTTAGCAGTCGTTTTACATTTACACGAAGCATTTAAGTTAGAAACTATGTCGTTTTACGATTTAGTAAACAATTTACGTTATAAGAAGTCTTTAAGTTATTTATGAAGCCGATTTACCTGCTAACAAATCTTATTTTGTTTCTAAGAAGCTTGTAAGTTTAAAACGAAGACGTTTTACAAACTAACAAACATATTACGTTATTAAGAAACTTTTAAGTTGAAAACGAAATCGTTTTACGATTTAGCAAACTAATTACGTTTATACGAAGCTTTTAAGTTAGAAACGAAGTCGTTTTACGAACTCGTAAATGTATTTTACGAAGTTAGTTTACACGTTAGCAAATTTATTTCGATTATGAAAAGCTTTTAAACTATTCACGAAATCGATTTATGAGTTAGTAAACTTGGCTTGTATCATGTTCATCTTTTTGCGTTTGAAAGATTGTAATGAGCGTAAAAAAAGGGCAACTGAAGGTGATTATTTACGAATCCTAACTTTCAAGTGCACGCTAGTAACTACCAAGTTTTGAATCGTGAGTTGGTATACTCACCATATTTTTAAGAGGCCTTTCTTGTTGTTTGCCTAAAGCTAAAGTCGTAAGGAAATTATGTTTTCTTGTTTTAAGTTCATAAAACGTATATATGAATACGTATAAGTATGTTTGTCTACTAAGTATGTATGTGTATGAATGTTATAAGTTCCTAGGACATATATATAAAACAGTGCAATTATGTATGTGTATGAATGGTTATGTTTATGTCTATGTATACGTGGAGGAGCTACTCTAGAAACTTTAAGTTTAAGTCTGAAACCCAGGGATTGTAGCTTAGTTCCCGTTTGGTATCACATATGTTACGTTATGATAATTCATGGATGATGGTTTGATTCCCGCCTGAAGTCTAAGTATGAAAATTATGTCTCAACATAGTATGATGTCTGTCCGGATAGGCGTATGTTGCCGCTCGAGTTTGGCTGATTCGGGATGGCAGTAACAAAGTACCTCTAAGAGTCTAGTCCCCTCATTTACGTGAATAAGTTACTATGTATGATTTTCGTTAAGTGAAACTTATGTGTAAAACGCCTTTTATGCTATGTTTCCGGGTTTACATAACTTTATTATGTTAAGTCAATGCATTGCGGTTTCTTCGAAAGTTAAGCTTTTTGGTGTGATTATTCCTTCGCTTGGTTTATGGTTCGAATATGATGTATTATGTGAAAACTCTTCAACTAAAATGAATTACGAAAGGCTTTCGTAAGTTAATATGTATTCTAAGTATGTTTTGGGAGAGAAGGTTTACTCACTGAGCGGTGGTTGCTCATTTCTATTACTTTTCCCCTTTTTCCCAGATCCACAGGTATGTGACTGATGCGTGGAGCGCCCAAAGAGGACTTGCTTGGACTGTTTTGCTGTGTTTATGATATTGTTATGTAATGTCGGTTGTGATTGTAAGGTTATGTAATTAATCATTTTCCTTGTAAAGTTTATGAAAATAGAAAGCTCTGTACACTCCGGGCGTGTGGCCCGTAGAGTTGTGGACTCCGGCGTGTAGCCGTTGAGTTGTTGGTGTTATTTTCTACCTTTAGGTATTGCAAGGTTATAATGTAAGGCTTTAAACTTGGGAAACGGTCAGTTTTTACGAGAAATTATGCCCGTTTTGCCCCAGAAAATTGAGAAAATCCTAGCATTCCTAGCCTTAGGATTAAACTCAAGACCCAATTATGTTATAGTGACTTAAGTTTTAAATATTGAGTCTCAACAGGTTATGTTTTAGATAGGTTTAAGCAAGTTGCCTTAAGAGCCTTTCCCCAGGGAAAGACTGTGGCGTGTAACACGACCCGTGTGAGGTTAGGGGTGTTACAGCCATGTTGGGGCATGGGGGTCAATTGACCCCCCAACTTTTTGGGAAAAAAATTAAATGTGGGATATTTTTGTGGATTAGAAAAATAGATATATATTAATTAGTTCATAAGTGCACATCATAGGAGTGCATAGTAGGGTGGTGGTTGCCCCTTACTTTGGGTGGGAGGTCCTTGGTTCGACTCCTCGTTCCGCCTTCTCTTTTTTTTTTTGAGAAGTGCCCTTTAATTTTTCCAATCTTGCCCCCTTGCTTAGAATCCTGGCTCCGCTAGGGATTACAATGGTCACATAAAGTTTAATGCACATGACGAATTTCTCCAAGGTTTAGAACAATTTGGTCATTTCTACAAAAAGCTATTTGCAAAAGGCTATTTGGAATAACCTTTTCAAAAAAAGTTGTTTGAATCAAAACAGTTGTTTCAAAAAAACTCTTTACCAAATACTACAATTAACTATTTGATGAGTCAAAATAATCAAAGTCACTCCAACAAACTCTTTCATCCCAAAAAGCTCTCGCAACCAAACACCTTAAACATTTCACTAAGTAATGAGAACCCATGCGAGCTAAGTGCTTGCTTTAGTACAATTGAGAATACAACAATTGCAAGTTGATTGATAACTACACTCAAACATACTGCAAATGTGAACCAACTAGAAGGCAAAGTAAAATTTATTTGTGGCTTAGTATACCCTAGTCAAAATTAAGACTCAATAAATACAGGTTGATTAACTTTGGCCCCACTTAACTTATTTATTATTCTCTTCAACTTATTGTTTCAAAATAAATTTAGTTTAATTTAGTTGAGCAAAAGTAAGTTCATCTCAGCTGAGTTTAATTTAACAAGATTAAGTTCAAAATTCAACTAATATAAGCTTGTTTTATTGTAATTCAACAAAAAAAGGTTAATTTAGCGAAAATAAATTCTGTTAAGTTCAAACAAATTCAACAAAAATAAGACAGTAAAAGTACATCGACTAATTATTATTGGTCATCTTAATTTCATCCTTAAAATTTTTAATTTTTATGATAATATTTTTTATTCAATTGTACCACATCATCTTAATTAGTATAAATTTGGCATCCGTATTATTAAGGTATTTTTTTGATGCGAATGTTATTTTATATTATTGTTAATGTATTTAGAATGATTCTTTGACAAAGATAATGGACCGCGGCACACCCAACTCAATGCCGAAGCCAATGCTATTTAAATGGAAAAAGACCTAACCAAACCCATGCATGATTCTCAGCCAAACTCAATAGCTAAAGAAACAAATATTTTTTTTAAAATTAAGGGTGTGTTTGGTAGGATTGAAAACCATTTTGTCTAGAAAATGATTTTTTATGTAAAATGATTTTCAACTCATATTTTCAGTTGTTTGGTAAAAGGAAAAATGAAATTTCTGAAAAATGAGTTTGATTAGCAAAAAATGAACAAAAAAGCTAAAAAGAAGCACATTAGTGAAAAACAAAAATAAGTAAGATATTTAAAAAAATAAAAATTTATATTTTGTTCTTTACGGAATTATATTACAATAGTGGTGTCATACAGATCAAAGCTGTGATAATATGTACATTTTTTAATTTTTTTGATGCTACCTACTACCAATAATTTAATGCTAACAACACTTTATCGATTTCCCACCTTCGAGTAGGAATCCAAACAAAAAAGAAGAAAGAGCCAGTGAGTTTCTTTATCTTCTTAATCCTGACGATAAATGTAGAGCGTTTTGGATTTCGATGAAATCATGGTTGTTAGATTCACCAGCATCGATATCAGTAACGTCATCAGGATAATATAGTTTCGCTAATCTTTAATATGCTGCCCTAATCTTCGAATTATATGTCATGGCCTTAGTTTTCGAACCATATGTTGAGGAAACAGACAAGGAAGAGTAAAAGAATGTGAAACCGTGTGAGCGCTAAAGAAACGTAAAATCAACTTATGCTCCATTTAAAGTGAAAATATTTTCCTTCATGTTAGGAAAAATGATTTTCCCCTGAAAACAAATTTACCTTCCGTATTTTACGAAACATCGTAAAATGAAAAAATTATTTTCCAAGAAAACTATTTTCACCCCTACCAAATACACCCTAAATGTCCTCAACTCAAGATGAATAATAAATAAAAGAATACTAACATCCTGTTAAGACTTTTCTAAAAGTTGTTTCAGAATTAATGACCACACAAAGAAGAATAAAAAGTGAAAGGTTGGTAGGGGGTTTATTTCTTCACAATGCAAAGGTATACTCTTTGTAGTAGTTGTAGTTACATAGTCTTCAATTTCACGAAAGCTCACTTAGCTTTCATGAATTTATCAACACGACCATCACCATCCAAAGATTACAAATGATCAAATGCCCATTCAAAGCACACAAGACAAGTTGGTTATGCAAAGTTGAAATTTCTAATCAACAGCTGATGAAATTGATTAAAGGGCACTAGCTACTACTGGATAACCCTTTCAATTAGTTATCAATCAAAAGCTCTTGACATTTTGCAAAATTCCAATCACTGTGTTTGTCTGTTGCTAACTAACTATTCTTCCTCTCTATGTGGGTTAAAAGTTTTATCCCCTCACAAAAATTTACGTATGTTGGATATTGGACATTATGTCAGATAGTATATATACAGTTCTCAAAGAGTGTTATATAGTAGTTATCGTAGATTGTCAATCAACAGGGCCCACATGTTAGTAGCGAGATTCAAACATGTATTTTCTAAGAACCATGATCGGTTCTTACCAACTGTGTTAACTCCTGTTGATATAAGATAAAAGTTACTTGCACTATAATTATCCTCTAGGAGTCCAACCACCAAGGCCACTAATCAGTAATCACATGGAATGAAAGGACAAAATCCTGTGATTTTGCAACAGATAGGCCATCTTTCGACTTGTCTAAAGTCATGAGACACACCAGAAGATATAATGATGTTTAGAGATCGAGGGAGTCTTCATTCTCATCAATATGTAATAGAACCAACTTGTATCCCACTAAGAACAAACTTGTAAAACCTCTCCATGCTTACCTAGATTTTGCTTTTGTACAAATGATAGTCTTGCATGACTAGGGCTCCTACCAACTGCCCTAAAAGCTTTAAGGTATTTGTGGTTTTATGACAATGAATATCCACATCTCTTCTTCACAAAGCCAGCTATTACAAGAACATTATACTTTGAAACTTACATGTATATGTATATCAAGAATGAGTATTTATGGTCCTAATATTACAGCATATAACAAGTATAAGGTAAGCTACATGCAAGAATTTCAAGATGAAAACTCTAGCTATAGCGTGCTATAGCATCTTGTGAGCGACCCTTATTGTAGAACTTGTGGGGAAATTACGTGAAACTGCACGTTTATACATGAGTTTTAAATTCCTGTAACTTCAATGCTTCAGAGGACACAGCTTCTCCGCGACAAAGTTGCATGGAAAGGAGGAGGAATGAGGTAGAGGCTCATTCTAGTTGGTGATCAATGAAAGGAAAGGAAGAAACATCCCTCATCAAATCCTCCACGTCCCATTCCACCAATCTCAAGTCTTCTCCTACTTCCCACTTTGTTCCAGCACCATCAACTGCCTCGACCTTCTTGGAAGTGTTGATGCAGTTGTTTACAGGAGCACTGCTATTGATCCTCTCAATAATGTGGCTGTTAATAATGTGGCTGTTGTGATCAAAATGATCATTATTGTTGCTGTTAGTGCTCCGATCAAATACAACATCCTCAGAAATCTGACCATTTTCTTCAATGCTTATGCTCTCCAAGGAAGGAACAGAAAGCTCTCCTTGCAACAACCCATTAAAATTGTGATCCCCAAGCATCCCATAACTCTCAGAGACCAACCCGTCAACATTCACCATCCCATCTAGAGGTTCCATGCTCATGCATGAAGATGCATCCAAGTACCCAGTGCTTGCACAAGTAGGCATGTCCATAGGAGTACCATGGTTTAGCATATTGGATAAAGGGTACATGATGTCTTGATGATGAGTAAGAAGAGCCATGGATCGCATGGATGATGATGATGACGACGACAATGATGTCCACGAGGAGGAAGAGTTGTTTACATACATGCCCATGATGCCCTGATCCTGCATAGCCATAAATCCCGCTCCCATGGCCTGATGATCTATGGGCTCTGTCGATAACGATGAATCACTTGCATTAGGCGATGAGGTTGATGAAGAGCTCTTTAGCCTTTTCTTTATTGTTGAATTCCAGAAATTCTTTATTTCATTATCAGTTCGTCCAGGCAAGCGAGCCGCAATCTGGGACCACCTTTTGCTCAATACAAGTTTTAAGAAAATAGATCAAATCAAACCTGTCGTATGTTTCCAATAAGATTGCATGATTTTGTGTATGGAAATACAATAAACTAAAAGAAAATGGCAGATGGAGTGTCTTCAACTCAAAGGGGCAGTTTTCAGAGGAATAAACCCCCTTCTCGATCCCCCAACAAAATCCAAAAAAAAAAAAAAAAGAAAAAGACCAATGTCCCTTTCAGCTTGACTCATGTACTACATAAAGAAGATGGAGTCTCACTGAAGTATCGCAGCACCACATGCCACACCTACCAACATTATGCGGATAGAAGATTGCTTATTTTGCAGGGGCAGTCACATTTTTAGGCAAGTAACAATTGCTATGCAGAGCTTCCATGGGACTACGTCCGCATTTCGCTCATCATCAGAAAACCCTTCCATATGCGGATTTCATTTTCATGTCATGCTGTCAATACTCTAATCCCTTTGTCTAAGAGCAACTTTAGTTGGACATGGAAGTGCTTATACTCAAACATTTTAGATTTAATAGACAAGAATCCCGTCTTAATCATATCATTCACATTCTTTAACCAAAGGCACCCTTATCATATTCAATGCCAAAAGGCACCTCAAAGGCCCTAAGAAAAGAAAGAAAAAAGGAAGCACAAGAATTTCAGTGCTGTTTTGTCCATAAAATAATTATGGTTTTAAGTTTCATTCTCAACAAGAGTTCACTGTGTCTTCTAAAGTATGTACCGTCTGTGAAAGCTTTTAACCCCTTAAGAAGCATATAAAATATTTTGGAAAAAGGAAATTATTTTAGGGTGATGCCTTCGAAGGGATTTGATATGTGGGATTATTGGTAGACATTTGAAAGTGAAGATGTAAAGTTGATCGTTTTGAGAGTCAGAAATGAGAACATTGTCTTACAAGTAGAATAAAACAGTGATTTTCCGACTGTACCCTCTAAACAAGCATGTAAATTTATATTTTTGCTGCAATTTGGTAGTTTTCCTTGCTTGCGCGGTTCCCACACTAACCTCCTACTTCCGACACACCACATAACAAAATAGAGAAAGTAAGACATTTTCTTTAAATCCACCAAAATCGATGCCAAACTAAAGACTCATCCAATAGCGATGACATTTCACCCTATTAAACTATGTGTTTCCAATTCCCTAACAAGCAATTGTAAGGATCAGCAAACCACAGAATGAATCAACTTCATAAAATATTTTTGACGTAATTAAGTGGACTTTTCAACCGAGCCACGCACATTGCAATCGGAGAGAAGAAAGCTGGTGCTTATTAAGCTAGCAAACACCCAAGATAGTGAAAATCTTGGCTTAAGTACCATAGAAAAAAAATTCTCCTTGGCCTGCATTATAACATTTTTATCATCTATGTTCTTTTCCCGTTGGCACATATTCTCAAACACCTTTTTTTTCTCCTTCTTGTCTGTGTCAAATTAACTAGACTTAAACCACTAATTCATCCCTTCTCCAATGCTGGCCATGGCGCTCTTTTAATACAACCAATAATATTTCAAAGGCAATGAAGACTTCCCAACTGATACAACTCATATAAGCTATAATTATAACGAAGAACTCAGAAAATGGACAAAAATGGAGTAATAAAATGAACCGAGGACAACATTGTAAAATGATGATGCCATAGGTGTAATACCTGTTGCCAAGAAGGGAATGCAAATGGATAATTAGCTCTTCCTCCTGAGGGGAGAAAGCGCCGCGCTTAAGATCAGGTCTCAGGTAATTAATCCAGCGCAGGCGGCAACTCTTTCCACACCTCTGCAGGCCAGCATTCCTTGCTACATCACTCCAACAACCCTGTCCATTAGTAAGCATATAGTTGATGAGTTTATCATCCTCTTCAGGCGACCACAAACCCTTCCTAAGCTTGACCCCGCCATTGCCATTGTTCTTCCCTGAGGCATGATCACCTGGCTTCCTCATTGTACTGTTAGTAACTAATAGGACCACTGAAGGAGGAGGGCCGGGCCAGGGAAACTAGGGTGATGTACAGAAACATAAAAGAGTTTTATAGGGAAAGAGAAAGGTGTAGGAGGGCATCATATAGTGGCAGTGATGATCATGATGGCTGTGGGGTTTGCTTAGATTAAGAGGAAGAGAGAGAGAGAGAGGACAGTGTTGGTTGATGGGTCAAGTGAAAAAACGGTTTGGAGGAGGACCCAAAGTAAAAAAATTGTAAGAGAGAGAAAGACACATTAGTAGAGAGAGACGGGGCGGAGGGATAAGAGGGAGGTGGTGGTCTTGTCTTTGACTCCATAGCTTCATCTTTTGCCAATATCATCTTTCTTCACTCTCACGGTAATCATCATTCATATCATCTATGGAATCATAAGGGAGCGTGAGAAATAAAAAGTTTGTCTTCTAACCAAGCCCAAGATTTTTGCTTCCAAAACACATAATCTCCCTTCTCTCCGTTTCTTTAATTTTTCCCTTTTCTTCTTCTTTTGCCGCCCCCCCCCCCCCCC
>JAKOGI010001965.1:0-25000 GCA_029747015.1 Carnegiea gigantea
TATATATATATATATATATATACATATATATATATATATATATATCAGCACACAATCCGCAACGCACCCCACCATCTTGAACACCCACGGCTGCTTGGGCTTCTTCAAAATCCAACTTCCATCACAACCCCGCGCCTGCATCCTCTTCACGCATCAAACCATCAATGCCTATCATCATCCCCTTCTCTCATCATCATCACACATCAAAGCCCACGGCCACCTTCCTCATTCAGCCCCATCATCAACCCCATATATGCCACGGCTGTTTGCTTGAAAAGAAGCCCATCGTGCCTCCAATTTTTTTTTTTTGGTTAATTATTAAACATTATTAATTTGAGTGAATTTTGTGATGTTACTTTTAATATGAGTGAGTAATTGTTTTGTATAATCTTCTTGAAACCATGCTAAATTTACTATTTTGAAATAAGTCTTATGTTTTATTGCCTAGTTGATTCATATTCATGATTCTATAGCAATTAGCGTTTATCGTTTATGATATTCGTATTAAATTAATTAGAATGCATGCTAATGAGTTTAATACGATTTCGATTGATAGTTTAGAAGACTATAATACGTAAAAGTTATAGTCTTTTATGCGTAGGTATCACCCTAATTAATCATGGATGGCTCAAACCCATTTCTTTTAATTAGGTAATCGCTTTAGATCTTTGTTAAATCATTTTGCTGGTAAATTGGTTACAAAGTGTTAAATGATGTTTTTCTAATTCTTAATGCTCGAATTTGGTTAAATTTTTGCGCTGGTGTAAAGATTATCAAATTAGAAGGGTTTATATTAGGGTTGGACCTAAGTAAATAGAATCTAAGGAAAAATGGGGAAGAACAGTTTAACTCATGAATGAAATTAACTTGTCTATTAATGATAAATATTAATTTGCATGGTGGATTGAGATTATACTAAGTATTCTTCATAAATTTGACAACTTTTGATCATTATTTGTTGCTTAGAGTTAATTTGATTAGTTTGTTAATTTTTGTTCTATTTTAATTAGCTTCAACATAATTTCAATCGACTCCCTCCCAAAAGTATAGTGTTTTAGGAGCGTCTAGATATTTTTAAATAGTTTAGATTTTGATTTTTAGAGTGGTTATAATTTTAGATTGATTTATATTCGGTTTTAGTATTTAATTACCAGTTTGTTAGGAATTAGACTAAAAATAGTTATTTTTGTTCTTTTTCGATTTTTATTTAGTTCCTAGGGTTTATATAGTGTCCTAGTCTGCCCATATTTAATTTTGTAATTTTCGGAAGTTATTTGATAATTTTTCAGAAATATTTTGAGAAATTGATAAGTGTAGGTTTTTAGGTTATTAATTCTGAAAATTTCGATTTTTAATTTTAATTTACGATTATTAGGTGTGGTTAAGTCCAGAAAATTGTGTCCTAGAATTAGGGTAATTTTCTTGATTATTTTCATATTTATATTTATGCAGATTATTTTATTTCTAATTTCAGATTTAATATTCTGCATTGATATTCTATGGTAATTTTCTGATTTAATTTTTCTGAAATTATTTGGATACAATTGAGGAGTTATAAGCTCATATACCTGAAGAATAATATTTCAGGTTACTGTTTGATATTTTTAATATTTATTTTCTGATTATTATTTGCTGTTTTGAATTTTAATTAGAATTTCAGTTACTATTCTGATTTTATTTTTCTAGATTATTTAGGAAAGCTTTTTACTATTTTCTTTCCAGAATATAATCCAAAATATTTAGGAGCATCATTGGGTGTTTTTCCAGATTTTTATTCATTAGATTTTAATTATTTTAGAATTATTAAAATTAGATTTAATAAATTGGATTAGTAAAATCATTTAGGATTAAGCTAGCCTTTTACAACAATCTTTCCTCGTGGATCGATCTCTACTTTTCTATGCTATAAAAAGTGTTTCATAACTGAAGTAGTAGTTAAATTTGTAGCTCTCGACAAGCTTTACAAATTTTGGCGCCGTTACTGGGGAAAGAAAATTAAATTGCTAGTTTACTTCTATTTAATTTTACGACTTTTATTGTTTTGTTTTTATTTTAATTTTTTGCAGATTTCCAGTAAGTCTTAAGGTTAAAGAGGTAAGCATGTCTACTCTTCGAGAACTTGCTGCTCCTAACTTAGAAACCCAACCAATGTCCATTACTTATACTGTTTTAGATAAGCCTTTGAAATTAAACTCAGGATTTATTAATTTATTACCTAAGTTTCATGGATTAGCTGGAGAGGACCCCTATAGATACATTAGTGAATTTCTTATTACCTGCTCTGCTATGGTACCTGAAGGAATTCCTGAGGACCAAATTAGACTAAGGGTTTTTCCCTTTTCTTTACTTGGTAATGCTAAGGACTGGTTATATTATATGCCTGCTGGATCTTTTTCTACAGGGACTGCATTGCATAAATCGTTTCTAGAAAAGTTTTTTCCTGCATCCCGTATTGGATCTATCAGGAAAGAAATATGTGGAATCAAACAAATGAATGGGGAAACCTTTTGTGAGTATTAGGAAAGATTTAATAAGTTATGTGCTAGTTGTCCCCAACATCAAATAACTGAACAACTATTGATTCAATATTTTTATGAGGGCTTACTTCGTATGGACCGTAATATGGTTGATGCTGCTAGTGGGGGGGCTCTGGTTAATAAAACCCCAGCTGATGTTAGAAATCTATTTAATGTAATAGTCCAAAACACTCACCAATTTGGCGCTAGGGACTCACAAGTTAAAAGGGTAAATGAGATAGGTTCTAGTTTATCTCTAGAGAATCAGTTGTCTCACATTACTGTTATGTTAAATAAGATTATTACTGGGGGTATTCAAAAAGCAGTAATATGTGATATTTGTTGTCTAGAGGGGCATTCTACTAATGCATGTCCTACTCTACAAGAAGGTAATGTTAATGCTCTTTACTCTAACTAAGATCAAAGGAGGTATGATCCCTATTCGAATACTTATAATGAAGGATGGAGAGACCACCCTAACCTTAGGCATGGCCCTAAGCCTAATCCACCTGGTTTTGACCAACCCTCTCATCAACCTTCTAACCAGGATAGGACCAACTTTCTACTGGAACAAGTCCTCAAAAAGATGGATGATAGATTCCAGATTTTAGAGACAACTCTTAAGCAGGTTCAAGAGAAACAGACTACAGCTGATATCATAGTTAGCAACCTGTAGGCTCAAATGCAAAATAGGTTACCATCTCAACCTTACCCTAACCCTAAAGAGAATGTTAGTGCCATAACAATTAGGAGTGGGGAAGAGTTAAAAGAACTTAGGAAGAGTAGAGAATTAGAACCTGAGTTAGAGATTAAAGGGGTCGTACCAAAGTTAGATACTAATTCTAATCAAACTACTAAGGAAATAGGAGAGAAGAAAAGAGAACCTTATAAACCAATTCCACCCTTTCCTAGTAGATTTAGAAACCTTACTTCTAATGTGAATGAGGCTAATCAAGAGATCTTAGAGACATTAAGGAAGGTAGAAATTAATATGCCTCTCCTTAATGCCATTAAACAGGTGCCTCATTATGCTAAGTTCCTAAAAGAATTATGCACTACCAAGAGGAAGCTCATTGGTAATGAGAAAACAAGTGCAGGGGAAAATGTGTCTGCTGTTTTTCAAAGAAAACTTCTCCCTAAGTGCAAAGACCCAGGTATGTTTTCTGTTCTTTACAAAATAGGAAACCTTTGCTTTGATAAAGCTATGCTTGATTTAGGTGCCTCTATTAATGTTATGCCTAGATCTGTTTATGATAAATTGAACCTAGGCGAATTAAAGAAAACTGGCATAGTAATTCAGTTAACTGATTGGAGCAATATTTATCCAGATGGAGTGTTAGAGGATGTCTTAGTCCAAGTGAATGAACTTGTGTTTCCTGCTGATTTTTATGTGATTAACATGGGTGATGCATGTCATGATATTCCCATCTTGCTAGGCAGGCCATTTTTGAAAACAGTTAGGACTAAAATTGATGTGCATGAAGGAACATTAACCATGAAATTTGATGGTGAACTGATTAAATTTAATATTTTTGATGCCATGAGATTCCCTGCTGATGTGAATTACGTGTATGCACTTGATGTTATTGATGAGTTGTCCCAAAATATTCATGAATTGTTCAATGAAGATCAATTTTTGACTGTACTTACTAAGAGTCTTGATAATGCTGAGTTTCAAAAAGTGCCTCACCAAATTAATGGTGATTTATTGGAAAAAATCCAACTAGAGGATCCGAGAGTTTCATGAAGTCGAGCCAATGACTATAAACAAAGGCGCTGGTTGGGAGGCAACCCAACGTTTTCAGGGAAGTTCCTATTTACTTTTGTTTTTGTTTTCATTATTTCTATCCTTTTTTTGCATGCATTAGGGACTATGTATGAATTAAGTGTGGGGGGATGCATCCTGCATTTAATTTTCACAGTATTTATTTTTGAAAAAAAAAAGAAAATTGAAAAAAAAAATTTTCTTATAAATAATGCATGATATGAGTTTATGCTAGGCTTGCTTGCTTCAGAATTTTTTTTTTATTAGCTATGTTGCAGTTTATTCTTCTATGAGTGAAGACTTCTAAGCATGGTAGCTGTCTTTCAGAGAAGTTTGAGTTGATCCTCATATGTCTCTTTAATGAGTAATTATCATGATTATCCATCTTATTTAGTCATGTTATATGGCCGTTCAGAGGCAATAAAATGACCTACCCATTACCTAGACTATTGAATTAGTAGAATAACTCAAAAAAAAAAGGGAGAGTTAAAGTTGGGAATGACAAGTACCCTTTTGAGGCATGCGCTATTGGGTGCTACCCTTTGAAACAATATTGTCACTGAAAAGCTTGCTTCCCATACTAGTGAGTCAATAAAATAAATAAAAGTAATGATGAAAATTAAATATTTGCTCCCGCACCTCTATTCAGGTGAGTGTGAGACAGGAAGTGCTTAATTTCTAAGACCCTATATGGGCCTCGAATATGTGCGAAAGTGGAGTTTGAAAAAAGAAAAGAAGAAGAAGAAGAAAAATAAATACAAGGCAAGTTTAGAATCAATATCAATGAGTTATTCTTTCTAGTTCAATTGTCATACCATACTTCAACTTTTCTATCGTAAATGTTTTAGGCCTCTTGATCGGTGTACGCATGCTTAAAAGAGTTGGATAATTATTGATCTTGTTACTTCATTATGAAAATGTTGTGAGGTTGATGAATAAACTCTCTAAGGATAGTTGGATGTTTAGCAGGTATTCACTTATTGAAGGAGAAACTAATTTATTCAATAACACTGTTCTTCTTAAGCAAGCCAAGGCCTAGTATGAATATCATAAGTATGCATGATTTTATAAGAAAAGAAAGGGTGTCAACTTTAGGTCGAGTCTAAGATTTCTTTGCACGAGGACGTCCAAAGTCTAAGTGTGGGGGAATTTGTTAAGTCAAAAATCATGCATGGTTTTAATAATTATTTTGATTATATTATATATATTATTACGTCTAATTTACTTTATTTTATATGTTTTTCAGATTAGGCAGTAATAAAATAAAAAGGGAAGACAAGTCGTCCAGGCGCGAATTTTACATGCTTGGCTATAAAGACGGTCCAAAAATAATAATTATGGAAAATATTATTTTCATAATTATTTAATTTGGCTAGGGTTTCAAGAGTTGAAGAAGACCTAGAAGTCTTAAGGGAGAAGAAGTTTAAGGAAGAAAGGAAGAAGGAAACTCTAATTACTAACCCTAATCACACCCCTCCTTTCCTCCCTATATATATATATCAGCACACAATCAGCCACGCACCTCACCATCTTGAACACCCACGGCTGATTGGGCTTCTTCGAAATCCAACTTCCATCAGAACCCCATGCCTGCATCCTCTTCACGCATCAAACCATCAACACCTATCATCATCCCCTTCTCTCATCATCATCACACATCAAAACCCACGGCCACCTTCCTCATTCAGCCCCATCATCAACCCCATATATGCCACGGCTATTTGCTTGAAAAGAAGCCCATCGTGCCTCCAATTTTTTATGTTTCATTAATTATTAAACATGATTAATTTGACTGAATTTTGTGAAGTTACTTTTAACATGAGTGAGTAATTTTTTTGTATAATCTTCTTGAAGCCATGCTAAATTTACTATTTTGAAACAAGTTTTATACTTTATTGCCTAGTTGATTCATATTCATGATTCTATAGCGATTAGCGTTTATCGTTTATGATATTCGTGTTAAATTAATTAGAATGCATGCTAGTTAGTTTAACACGATTTCGATTGATAGTTTAGAAGACTATAATACGTAAAAGTTATAGTCTTTTATGCGTAGGTATCACCCTAATTAATCATGAATGGCTCAAACCCATCTCTTTTAATTAGGTAATCGCTTTAGATCTTTGTTAAATCAATTCACTGGTAAATTGGTTACAAAGTGTTAAATGATGTTTTTCTAATTCTTAATACTTGAGTTTGGTTAAATTTTTGCACTGGTGTAAAGATTATCAAATTAGAAGGGTTTATATTAGGGCTGGACTTAAGTAAACTAGAATCTAAGGAAAAACGAGGAAGAACCGCTGGTGGATGTCTTTTACAGTTTAACTCATGAATGAAATTAACTTGTCTGTTAATGATAAATATTAATTTACATGGTGGATTGAGATTATACTAAGTATTCTTCATAAATTTGAGAACTTTTGATCATTATTTGTTGCTTAGGGTTAATTTGATTAGTTTGTTAATTTTTGTTCTATTTTTTATTAGCTTCAACATAATTTCAATCGACCCCCCCTCAAAATTATAGTCTTTTAGGAGCGTCTAGGTATTTTTAGATAGTTTAGATTTTGATTTTTAGAGTGGTTATAATTTTAGATTGATTTATATTCGATTTTAGTATTTAATTACCGGCTTGTTAGAAATTAGACTAAAAATAGTTATTTTTGTTCTCTTTTGATTTTTATTCAGTTCCTAGGGTTTATATAGTGTCGTAGTCTGCCCGTATTTAATTTTGTAATTTTTGGAAGTTATTTGATAATTTTTCAGAATTATTTTGAGAAATTGATAAGTGTAGGTTTTTAGGTTATTAATTCTGAAAATTTTGATTTTTAATTTTAATTTACGATTATTAGATGTGGTTAAGTCCAGAAAATTGTGCCCTAGAATTAGGGTAATTTTTTTGATAATTTTCGTATTTATATTTTTTCAGATTATTTTATTTCTAATTTCAGATTTAATATTCTGCATTGATATTCTGTGGTAATTTTTTGATTTGATTTTTCTGAAATTATTTGGATACAATTGAGGAGTTATAAGCTTACATACCTGAAGAATAATATATTAGGTTACTGTTTGACATTTTTAATATTTATTTTCGGACTATTATTTGCTGTTATTGATTTTTAATTAGAATTTTAGTAACTATTCTAATTTTATTTTTCTAGATTATTTAGGAAAGCTTTTTACTGTTTTCTTTCCAGAATATAATCCAAAATATTTAGGAGCATCATTGGGTGTTTTTTTCATATTTTTATTCATTAGATTTTAATTATTTCCAAATTATTAAGGTTAGACTTAATAAATTGGATTAGTAAAATCATTTAGGATTAAGCTAGCTTTTTACAACAATCTTTCCTCGTGGATCGATCCCTACTTTCCTATGCTATAAAAAGTGTTTTATAACCAAAGTAGTGGTTAAATTTGTAGCTCTTGACAAGCTTTACACACACACACACACACACACACACACACACACACATATATATATATATAATATATATATATATATATGTATGTATATATGTATAGTATGTATGTATGTATGTGATGTATATATGTCTGTATTGTGTGTGTGTGTGTGTATATATAGAATATTTTACTAATATATAGTTATATATATATATATATTATATATATATATATCTATTTATATACGTGTGTGTGTATATATATATATGTAAATATAAATGCATATATATATATATATGTATATATATTTATATGTATATGTAGATGTATATGTATATGCAGACACACACACACACACACACATATCTATATATATATATGTATATATATTATACACACACACACACACAAATATAAAGCGGGTGATGGGTCGGGTGGACCATCACCCAAATCCGGCCCGATTCAGCACCTAGTTATCCATCACCTGTTTTTTCACCCGTTTAGTCTGATTTTTGCCGGATTTTTCGGGTTGGGTGAATCGGGTGTCCATTGGAGTCAGGTGAAATTGCCAGGCCTACATTGGGGGAGGTGAAATTTTTAAAAAAACATTTTTAAATCATGTTAATTTCACAGTGGGATATGTTTGACAAGGCAAATCAAGGGTGATGATTCTTCCGACATCTAAATTCGCTAATGAAACAGTATTTGTTAATTTCAAAAATATTACTATTATGTATTATATCATATATAGAGAGAGAGGGAGCGAGAAGAGGCATTTCTACTGATATAAATATGATTTCCCCATAAAATTATCCGAAGTTAGCTTACGATATGAAACGAGATAAGAATGTGCATTAATATAATTAAGAGGCAATTTGGCATGTTAGTCACCATAAACGATTGTATATCGTATTTTTTTTAATTTGTACTTATGTAAATAATGCCAATGTTATATAACGCTGTTTTGTTATGTTTTAAAATTTTTTGGTTTATAAATTGAAATTAAAATTCAAACGAATTTCTAATGACTTTGTCTTCATTAGATTTAATTCATACAAAACATAGCTGTTGGGAATGTCACACATGAGTAAAGAAGTCCCACATCGGGAGTTTGAGAAGAACGGTCATGGTATATAAGTCAAGTGGACTACTCCTCCTATTGCCAATTGGTTTTAGGATGGAACCTCACTTGGGCTTGTTGCGATGGGCCATAGTTGGAGTGGGCTCCCTCCTTGGATCTCCCCAACAAGTGGTATCAAAGTCGATGGTGCGTTCGGCTAGGCGACAAAGGTGTGGCATGGTGGACCCCACGGACGAGTTTGGTGAAGTGACACGCAAGTGTTGATCGAGCGGTAATACGTGTGCTGCAGCGTAGCTCGGTGGTGTGGATAAGCTCTTGATGGTGGTGACTTGACACCTTGGTAAAGGCTTCCGCTCAAGAGGGAGCTTGTGCATTGATGTGGTGTGAAAGAGACTCATGTGTGAGGGGGAGATTGTTGGAAATGTCACATATGAGTAAAGAAGTTCCACATCGGGAGTTTGAGAAGAATGGTCATGGTATATAAGTCAAGTGGGCTATTCCTCCTATTGCCAATTGGTTTTAGGATGGAACCTCACTTGGACTTGTTGCCATGGACCTTGGTTGAAGTGGGCTCCCTCCTTGGATCTCCCCGACAATAGCATCAAATGTCACTATTTTGCATCGATCTAAAGTTCATTGTCTAGGTAATCAGAAGGAGACTAAATAATCTAAAGTATAAATATGAAATGTTCATAAAGGTGCATAGTGAGAGAACCAATAAACTTGATATAATATACTAGCAAAATTAGAAAATCTACACCAAAACGTGTACTGCTTGGCTAAAAAAATACAAATAATAAAAGAGATAATGTAACTTCAATGGTTTGATTTTGTCTCAAAGTATCTATACTATATAATAAAAGTAATGTTGTGGTGATGTGGAATTTTCTTGCATTCTCATTAATTAGAGATTTTGAACCCTTGAATTCATTCTCTTTCCTCATCACAACCATGAGATTGTTGAAGAAAATTATTTTTTAATTTTCAAATCTCTTACATAGCAATAAGGAAAACAAAATTATTATTAAGAAAATGATCGTGAGAAAGTATAATCTCGTGAAGTATAATTTTATAATTGTGAAAATAAGGATTATGGGGTATCTATATCCGTCTGTGTGTGTGTGTGTATGTATGTATATATATATATATATATATATATATATATATATATATATATATATATATATATATATATATCTATTATATATATATATATATATATATATATATATATATATATATATATATATAAAAGACATAATAGCAATTTTATGGGTCCTATGATTTATCTAAATTCTCAAAAATTAGAAGTTCTTAACCGTTTGATTAATGGTGTTTTTAGTGATCACCGTTAGATTTCCTTAAAAAAAATATTATAATTTAAAAAAAGAATTATTAAAAGAAAAATAACAACCGTTAGATCAATGATCATGTTAATATCCACACTTTACAACTACCAACCTTATTCTATTTAATTATTTTAAAAGAAAATTCATAACTATTTAACTATTATCAAATATGCGAGCAGTAAGAGGAACCTAAGAGGTTAGAAATGTAAATAAATCTAACTACTGAAAAATTGAAACTTTTTGAGGTGAAAAATTTATGGGACTTGGTTCACTTAAACTTACTTTACATTCACAAGCACACTCACTTCTCCCTCTCTTTCTTCTTTCTCTCTCTAAAAATCTAATTGCTGTCCAACTAAACGGAAAGGGTCAAATGAGAATAAATTAGTGTTGTTTTTAGAAAAGTAAAACCAGATTGGATCATCCCCTCCTCTTTGAAATCCATTTTTTTCTGCTATGTTGAGTTAAATTTAATTTTCATGTCATCTATGTATATGCTATATTAATAGTGATCTTTGGAAACCTCTAAAATGTAGTAACTTAAAGTGATATGCAAACTTTGGTTTAATCTTAGCTATAAAAATTATTTATTCATTATATCTAAACAGGCGATTTTAAAAATAAGATATCCCTTTATCTTTATTTTAAAAACCTCACATAATTTTGGATACACATGATGAAGGATAGATGATATCTTATTATATATGAAAAAAATATGGGCAGTTATATTTATTCATTACTTAAAAAAAATCCCCAGCAGTTAAATAAAAAGTGATAATCTTTGTAAAATCCTAAAATATTACAATTGAGGGATTTGCAGAATTTGATGTAATCTTGACCTTTAAAAATATTTATTCATTAAATCTAAGATGTTGATTTTTAAACTTAAGAGATTCCTTTATTTCTCTTTTAAAATAACCCATAGTTTTGGATATATATGATAAAAAAATAAATGATAATTCTATTATCTAGGAAAAAACCTATGCAATTATATTTATTCACTAAATTCAGAACAAAAAAACTTACATTATCCAAGTAAAATACCTATTTATTTTTATTTTCTAAAATTCTTCATAGTTTTGTTTATATGTAATAAATAGTACATGACAATCCTACTATCTAAAAAAAACCGCAAGCACTTAAAAAATTGCGATAATCTTTCAAAAATCATGAAGTGCTAACAAGAGCGATTTGCGGGATTTGATGTAATTTTAGCCAGAAAAATTAGTCATCTTATAAATCTAAGCCATCGATTTTATCTTAGAAAATAATGCACCTTCTGCCAAAAAAATTCTTTATTACTAATTTTTTAAAAAATACCGATATTTTCAGTTATATATGTGATAAATGATATGGTAATTCTATATCTAGGAGGAAAAGCAAATGATACGCCATTAAATCAATTCAATTTTTTATTTAAAATATACCCATTTGTTTCTATTTTTCAAAAAAAAATCATAATTTTAGTCATTTGTGACAATGAATAATGATAATCCTATTATCTGAAAAAACCATGCAATTAAAAGAAAACATGATAATCTTTGAAAAATTCTAAAATGCTGCAATGAATGTGATTTTAAAGTTAAGATATTCCTTAAAAAAATCCCCTAAACACATGACAAAAGACGGATGATGATCCTATTATCTAGGGGAAAAACCTAGGTAGTTATATTTATTTATTAAATCTAAACCATAGATTTAAAATTTTAAAAAACTTACCCTCCACAAGCAATATAATATACCTTTTTATTTTTATTTTTTAAAAATCCTTTATAGTTTTGGTTATATTTAGTAAAGCATACATGATAATCGTATTACCTAAAGAAAAACTCAAGCAGTTTGCAGTTACAAAAAGATGAATAATCTTTAAAAATTCTATAATGGTGCAATGAGAATAATCTGCTGGATTTGGTGTAATCTTATCCATACAAATTAGTCACATAATAAATCTAATCCATTGATTCTTATCTTAAATTATGTATATTTTTTCAATAAAATATCTATTTCTTATTTTTTAAAAAAATAATACCCATTATTTCAGTTATATAAGTGATAACGGACATATGAGAATCCTATTCCCTGACAGAGGAGAAAAGCAAATAATCTACCGTAATATCACTTTATTTTTTATTTAAAAATTACCACTTATTTTTATTTTTTAAAAAAAATCCTAAAATTTCAGCTATGTATACATGTACGAAAAGGATTCATGATAATCTTATTATCTTAAAAAAAAAGACACACGTAGTTAAAAAAAAGTGATAATCTTCGAAAAACCCTAAAATGATGCAACAGAAGTGACTTGCGAGATTTGATGTATAGTGATCTTAGTTATAAAAAATAGTCATCTATTGAATCTAAAGTGTCGATTCCTATTTTCAAAAAAACACATCTTCTCTAGATAAGACATCTCATTGTTATTATTGTTGTTATTGTTGCTGTTGTTGTTGTTGTTATTATTATTATTATTATTATTATTATTATTATTATTATTATTATTATTATTATTATTATTTTAAAAGAGTATCTGATAAACATCTCTTTGTTATATTCATTACTTTTCACATGATTTGCCGCTTGATTACTAATTACTAACTATGTCATATTCATATTTTTGCAGTCATCTAATGACCTTTCGCTATACACTATTCTAGATGATTGCCAAGACAAATAATCACTATTTATTATTGAGCTTCCATAACATCATAAAATAGAAGTATCTATCACTCTTATTGCGTAGACCGACTGGGAGGAAGAAGTGCTACAGTTGAAGAATTAATCCAAATACACCATCTAATTAAACATAGTATGCACATATAAACTTAGTTTATATCAATATTCACAATAAAATGATTACTAAAAAAATTTATTTTCTAAACAAGTAATCGAAGATGAGGAGGAGTGTTTGCCGTCTCGCTCTATTCATTAACTTATCATTATGTCATTTCTCATGATCTTTATCTGTCTATATATTATCATCAAATGTTTCCTATGTTATTAATCTCATTTGCAATATATGAAATCAATAATTTTTTATTTTTTCAGTAATTACTTATCATTTTATCTTTTTAAAGTTATAATATCAATTATGTATGTACTGATAATTTTATGATTTTTCAAAAGTACATATGTTATACTGATCTATTTCATCATATACCGTGCATAGTACGGGTCTATACTAGTAAAAATAAAGAAAATACATCTACTCTTGTTAATCATCAAGTTCTTATTGGCTTTGAACGCTACTAACATAATAAACATTCAACGAATACTTTATGATATTATATGCTCTTCTATTTTATAAAAATAATATTATAAAAATATAATTTAATAGCATGTAATGTAATTTGTTTAAACTGTTGTGTAAATATGTCATTTCTATAAAAAGTTCTTTTGAAAAGGTTAACGAAAATAACCTTTTTAAAAAAAATTATTTGAGATAAAACAACTATTTCAAATAGCTATTTACTAAACACCTAATTAAATATTTGACTTAATTAAAACATTTAAAATACCTTAAATAATTTTTTTCTTTAAAAACTGTTGGTACTGAACACGATCTTACCAAATAAGCAAATTAGCATATTTCGTAGCCTCATCAGATTATCCAAAACACTACCCGCCACCCCATCATCCTTCTCTACACTTCAGCATTTCAACGGTGTCCCTCATATTTAATTTGGACCTACATTTATGATAATTTATGATAATAAATAAATAATAATGTATCAATGTCAATATTGTCCAGCTCTGCCTAGGCAGTAGGCATCCAAGTGAATTCCACGAATTAAATTGCCCTGTGTCTTTAATTTTCGTTACTCTTTTGTTGGAGAGGGGTCTGAATTAAATTGCTTTAATTATATTGTCGTCCTCCTCCTAGCTGCCAGGTCCTACCACCCGAATAAAGTAGTAGTAGATTTATATAGACTAGGACAAAAATAATTAAAGGCCCTCCTTAAATAGTTGTTAGCTATTTTTATTAACTATTTATTATTAGTTATATTAATTTGCTATTTATATAATTAGTTATTTTAATTAACTATTTTTAAAAAAATATTTGATAATATTAGTTGTTTCTAAAAAATATATTTGATAAACTTTATTTATGTTCATGTCTCTTATTTACCATCGGAGATAAATTTTTTAAATTAATTGGTCACATAGTTCTTTTTTAATATGAATTAAATTTGCATGATATGTGCAAACTACATTCACTCATATAATCCCATTTTATTAGTAGTAGGGTTGGCAAAAATCTATCCAATCCCATTATCTGGATTTGTCCGACCCGAAAAAATTGGGTATGGTCACAAAATTTATGTTTGAATTTTAAATTCGGATAACCGTTCATGTTCGAATTTAAATTTAGGTCGGCTTTGGGTTTGGGCATTCAGGTTCAGGTTGTTCGGATTTTTGAATCATTTCAGGTTCAGACAAATACGGACAATCAGACAACCGGGTTAATTTGGACATCAGACAACTATATTTATATGTAATTTTAGTCCAAATTCTCTAGAAAATTTTATAAAAACAACTTGGGACAATTGAGTTCGGACATTGAAAAATCGGGTTCGAATTCTATCACACAAAATTTTGGTCGAATGTCCTAAAATCATATCATAAATTCAGACATTCGGACAACCGAGTCCGGACATCGCACATTCGGGTCCCGATCCGGGTCTGGGTCTGACCAAAGTGTCCGATTTATAATCCGAACTGGCTATGGGTATGAAGTGTTTGTCCAAACTGGAATCGACCCGGACCCGAAGTTTTGCCATCCCTAATTAGTAGTTATTAAATTAAATCTTCTTATTTATTTATACATGAATTATTTTTTTAATCTAATTTTCTTTTCAATCTAAATTAAAAGTTATGTGATGTTTGAAACCCATAACACAATAGCATTTTGTTGTTTATTTGGAAAGTTTCTATTTGTTATTAGTTTTATACTTTTTTTAAGCGGTGATAAATAGAAAATTAAAATTTACATTACATTTAATATTACCATATAAATTAGCAAAAATAATGATTTTATGTTTTTATCAACTATTAAAATAAATTATGAAAGTATAGTTACTACAGCTCATTATTTAATTTGAATTTGAAAAAGCAAGTGCAAGAAAATATATGAATTTTGTTTATGACATTAAATCAAGGACAATTTGATCTTTTGCATTAAATCCCCAAACAACCAACTTGAACAAGCTCCAAATATTAGGTTTTTAGAAAACAACTTTTTGGAGTGAAAAAATTATTTCAAAAAGCCATTCACCAAGCAACCCAAATAGCTATTTGACTTAGTTAAACAATCAAAATCACCCCAAAAAATGATTTTTAAGCAAAAAGTCATCTACCAAATAACCCCAAAAATAACAAAAACAATTGTGCTTTAGAATTCAGACCTATGTATCACAGTTTACATGTAATATCTTTATTTACAATTATGCTGATTACTTTAAATATCTAAATTTATCATAATCCAAATTCAGATTTATCAACAAAAAATAAAATCTTCATTTACTTTCTCCCTTCCCACTGTTAATTTCACTGTTAATTTCAGTGGACAATTATACAGATATACCACCACCTTCTGTTTAGAATGAAAAAGAGGGGGAAATCCTAGTATAGACTAACCAACCATTCTAAATATACTAACAAATAGATATCAAATTGAATTAACATAATCTATTGTACTTAGACAGAAAAATATCATCATGTAATTAAAATTAGACAAATTTATATGACCAATGAAAATTATGTCAAGTCCACTTTTAGAGCTTTTCCAGCTTGAGTTTCAAAAATTAAAATTCAGGCATATCACATCATCAAAGATTCCACATTTTTAAAACTTGCATTCCATTACTTTTCCAACAAATGAAACTTCAATTTAAATTATATAATAAAATATTTTATATAGCCCACCTTATAACATATTTCTTTTTTTTGACAATCTAAATAATATTTTTTATTAGACAAAAATAAATTAAAAATGGACAAAAAAAAGAGGGATACACGGGAAGGAACGGCCAGGTGTGTTGGCCCGTGTGCCTCCCCCGTTTTCCCAGGGCTGCCAGATTCATGACTTAGCTGTGCAAGCATCCTTTTTGTGTAGTTCGCTATTATAATTAATGCATTATCTTACACACCAAAAAAAAAACAAAAAGAGAATGTTATCATGGGCCCTTGAAAAATACAAATTAGGAAATAATTAACTTATGAATGATAGTTGCAGAGAGGGCTCTTAATTTGGCTATACAGCAAATATGGTCATCAATTGAAATACAGACGGACAGTACTATGCTTATGAAGTCCCTCAGCGAAGTGAATAATATCCCCGTTAACATCTCTCTGTTTCGGAAATAATGTAGGTTTCTTAAACAGAGCATTGCGTATAGTATTTTTAGGAAGATGAGCAAAGAACAATTGTAGTCAAAGGTACCCTTAGCTAGATGTACATGATTTCAATACTTGTTTTGTAAGTATTTTATATTAACCAACAGATCAAAAAAAAAAACCTTATGAATGATAACGTCGAATTAAAATGTGACCTATGTGGCTCAAAATAGAGGCAGAACACCATACACTTGGCATTGATCAGAACAGCCCAGAAAATAATGCACCGTGACATTGATCAGAACAGCTCAAGCAATAATGCACCATGAATATGGTAGAATTCTCTCTCGCGCGCTCTCTCTCTCTCTCTCTTCAAGGACAACCCCTCCCTGTCCCCCATATAGTCTCAATCTTTCAAGAAAATATGGCCCATCTCATAAAGTTATCTCATACAAAAATTACAAAAATTACATACGATGTATAGAAGTTTAACTAAAACTTAATAAAAAGTAAAAATCTGACATGAATCAAACCATCAAAAAAATCAACAAAAAAAGGACAAACTATGTTAGGCTTTTTTCAATCTTGAATCATCCGTTTCATTATGATTAGCTACTATTGTCTAATTAAAAATAGAACTTCTTTATCATAAATTTTCTGCATTCATATAAGTTAAACCCAAAATTTTACTTAAGAAAAATAAATTTTTAACTACTTGAATCAAATTATATTAATAAATAATTTTCTACTAGTAGAAAATCTAGGGTACTGAGATATCGTTACTTTAATTCTACCTTAAAGACACAAAATTAACAAATCTAGCCCATCCATATATAATCCAACCAACCCATGTACATCATCCCGTGAAAAATCTTTGTAAAACGGAAACCGTCTCCCATAAGTACTTAAATTTACCATAAACAAGACGAAGGGTAAGGAGAAGCATAGAAGAGCTCATACTTATTAAACTTCTCCCCGTTACAACATCCACCAAAGTGATAATTCACTATTTTCGCCAACCTTCTCCTCTTATTATAGAGCGCAAAACGGAGCCCCGCCCATACGAATCTTCGGACCCTCTTCGCGGATCGGAGCCTGACCCAAAGTGAGTGCTTCAATTTGACAATAGACTTCCTGATTCTCTCTTTTAAACTTTGCTTTCTGCTGAACTGGTAGCTTCGGAGGAAGAGTTGCCGCTTCTCTACATAGTTGGAACTCTGAAGTTCGTTGTAGTAATTTGCGGGTTCGGGTCGGAAGATCGGACCCGGGTGGGGAGTGTGGGTGGGCATTTTGGGAGGGAGGAAGAGAAAGGGGGGAGTTGGGAAGTGGGAACTGAAGAAGAAGAAGAAGTGGGAAGGTGTTTGGAGCTAATAAATAGGGCACGTAAGGATTGGTGAATGAATGGTGAGGAACATGGGGAAGAGACACGATAAATGGTTTTTTTCTTTTTTTTTTTTTTCCCTTGGGAAAGTGCAGAGTTAGGAAGCTGAGTGTTTCTTGCTCCTATGGAAGTGTATGGAGTTTGGGAAGTTCCCCCCCCATGTTGAGCACTTACATTGGTTGGACCACAATTTGAAAGAGATATTTATGATTCAAAATATTATTTGCATTAGTGATCCAAAGAGTTTACCCTGCGTTCCGGCTCCTTACAGTGATCCAATCATAACTTTTCTTTTCTATTTTTCAGCCAGCGCATTAATGAATAATACAAAATAAAATGCTAAAACTAATGAAATATGTTTAAATGTGGGTCTTTTTTTATAATTTAATATAATGGCTCCTTCAGTTCTGTGTAAAGAGTGGTAATGCAATTAAAATGATAATGGTAATTTCATTACCACGTTTGGTTATCATTAAGAGATGTAATCAAGATTTTATTGTAATCATATTTACCTTAATCTATGCAAATACAATTACTTGATAACTATTTTGAATTAAAGTTTATCCAACTATAAGCTATTATATTTGAAGACTTTCTCTCTCTTCTCTCCATTGTCTCTCCTGCTTCTCATCTTTTAGTATTACACCACCACGTTTTTAAGGTTTGAACCTCCTCACCCCCGGCCTTCTCTCTCCTCTCCATATTAGATAAAGTTTAACCTAAATCATGATCATATTATTATAACTGCAGGACTTTTGCATGTTCTAGGCATCATCTCTCTCTCTCTCTCTCTCTCTCTCTCTCTCTCAGACATCATCATCATGATGATCTTCTCTCTCTATTTACTAAGCCTGAACAATATTACATTATTATAATTTAGAAGAAATATAGTGAAGTCTCATATGAAGCATGATAGTCATGATGATAAGATATTGGATGCTAATTATCAACAAAGTTACAAATAATTAAAGTAGGCAGAATAAAATACGAATTGAATTGCAAGTATCTTATGCCATGTGTAAAATAAGTATTATTTGTAAATAAATTCATCCTATCACAATTACAAAAACTTTATAACCAAACATTGTAATGCAATTATTATCCCCTTCCATTGCACTAATAATTGCATTATGTGGTTAATTCCATTTTATAATAACTACATTATTTTCAATCAAACACCACATGAGTATCTTTAGTATAATAGTTTCCAAGTCATTCATTGAGGATATAATCTTGAAGTCACATATTCAAGCCTTATAATGTAGAAATTCCTCTTTTTTAACGAGCTCTCAAATTTTTCCTATCTATTGACTACTTAATGGGTTCATTCAATTACGAGAAGTAAGTGGACGAACAATATAAGTTACCACAAAAAAAAGAGGGTTTCTTTTCTTAGAATGGCCGTGCAATATAATTAAACCTACAATTTTGGCTTTTGGCTTGCTTTGGGAGGGCAGGATGGCACTAACGTAGCCGGCGACTGTCTCTAGCCCTCCTTGTTTCATGAATAACATGACTTGAGAAGAAGGGGCAAGTAAAGCGTAGCTTGTTTCTTTACAATTTTTGGACGATGCCCCAGCATCTACACGTCGGCAATTATTGGAAGAAAAAGGATCAATAAGTTAGGTATGTAATGCAAAGGATATCACATGCCTTACGTGGTCTTCGTTATCTTGTAATTGAAACTACTTACCCCCCTTTCATCTTTCGGCTAAATAAATAAAGCAAATTCAAATGTAATACTCCAAAATTCTGCCACCAGGCAGAGGATGGGAATCTGATATAATAGTCTTATTCATGAATTACGAAATTATAAAGTGACTAATTCCGATTGACCTTATATTTAAAAATCGCACACTACCTGCTGCTCTATAAAAATGGATCAGATAAAGTTTAGAGAGGTATTTTCCTTTAGTCTATACAATCCAAGCTGAAAAATAATCCAAACTAAATAAATAAATAAAATCCCTAATTCAATGTGATCATATAGCTTGTCTTTATCAGAATCACAGCTATGTGAGCTTCATCTATCTTCATCCATCTTCATCGATCCGTGCATGCTTTTTAACAAAGCTGGCTTCGTCAAACATGCTCCTAAAGTAGATGAAAATTCATTTAACATAATACTCATATATAGCTGGCGGATATCATTATCTTAAATGCCAGTCATTTAGAGCAAACCCAGTGGTGAGCCTGTTTTTTGGCTCATCAGTGGGGGCCTACCACTGTCACATCAGACTTCTCTCCAATTTTTTGGTTCACAATTTTTATCTCTGCAGTGAAAGGCTTACCACTTTACCTCACCAAATAAAATAATACCCATCAACTTACTATACAATACACAATTTTCTTTTCGAATTAAAAAAATAAAAAAACTAATTAAAATAATCTTTAAAAAAATTAAAAAAAACATTCTCTCTCTTTAGCTGCTCTCTCTCTCTAGCTGATCTCTACCCAAAAGGTGCGTAGGTGCAGAACGGTAACTGGCCCAGGGCAGTCTTCGACCAGCTCCTTGCCGGCGAACCCCTCCAGCCACCCCACCAAAGACGAACACCGACCAGCTCCCACCGGCGAACACTTCTAGTCCCCCCAGCAGGCCGGAGGCAATTTGGGGCTTCTTCAACCCCACTTTTCCGGGCAATTCAGCAAACCAAACTTCAAGTAGCAGGTACTATTAGTTGGTGAGAGCACAAACTCTAGCCGCCTCAAATTCCCAATCTCTCCTTGAGCTCAGGCACACCTATAATCCATTTTAGCTACCCTCTCAATTTTGGTTTGCTTGTGTTTATGTATGTGTTTCGGTGATTTATGCTTGTGTTATTCTCCTGTAAGATTGGCTGCTGCCCTGCTTCAGTGTCCTCTGCACTATTTCTTGACTGCTTTAGTGTCCTCTGCTCTATTTTCTCTTCCATTCGTGGTCTTAACGGTTGGTGCCTTTTGTTTGGTTGCTGCTGATGGTGTTCTGCCTACCAACCGTTCGACGAATTGTCTCACTCACATTTCCTCTTCATCTTCCCATCTCTCTCTGTATCTTTGAGCAGCTCAGTTAGTGAAGTGTGCAGATAGCTTCCATACCATTTACCCAATTGCGTGGCTATTGTTTACCCCTTATTATTGGCATTAGCCTCCGTTAGTGTCATAATTGTTATATATTTCTATTCTTGTTTTTACAATTATTGTTATCGTGTTTCTGGTTTTAGTTTAAATTATTATTGTGTAGTAACAGTTTTTTTATTTTTTTTCTCTTTTTAATTATTTGTTTTACTATTAATGTTTATCATTCCGTTAAGGACGTGTCCTTTAATATCATTTACCTCACTAGTATTGATTGGTGGGAAAATTACTACAGAGTGTTGCTTTGCTTTTAATATTACTCAACGGTGCTCTGTTTTCTTGAAGCTGTCTTTTTGGGCGACAAGCGCAACAGGGCTGGTCTGTCCACGGTATTTGACTCGCATGCCCTTATGGTGAGAGCAAAAGAAAGTGGGAGGATAAGAGGGATGCGGTCAGTGTGCAGGGTTTGCCCAACTTTAACTACAACTCTCTCTCTCTCTTTCATGCTCTGCACCTGGGAGCCTCGCTTTCTCTGTAAACAACTCTGTGTACAAGTGTTGCCAATGGTGGGCTCAGTTTGTAGCTGACACAGCTACCTGAGTTGGTGAGGAAGTGGCGGAGGGGAAGGATTTGTGTGAAGCCATCGCAGGAATTCAGCGTGGACAGAGAAACGGGAAGAAGAGGTAAGTAATTTCGTGTTAAGAGTAAGATGTGTGTGCAATTGAAGTTGGGGTTGTCAGTGTTAGTAAGGGAGTGTGTGGATTGGTATGACCTTGGCTTCTTATTGCCCAATTGTAGGGGGGAAAAGTGTTAACTGTTGCAGGTGAAGTAGGGGATAGGATGGTTAAATATGTTGGCATTGATTTGTAGTCATTGAATTTAAGTGAACTGAATGAAATGGTATATGCTGTAAGTAGGTAAGGTGTATGGATATGTTGAAGAGGGTAGTGGTGATATCCCAGGGTAACAGTAGGTGTCATCCTAGGATGACAACGGTATGTATGAAGGTTGTTGTATGGCATGATATGTTGAAGAGGGTAGTGGTCATATGTAGGGCAACAGATGCATGTAAATGTGCGAAATATCCTGTTGTTGTTGAGATGTGTAGTTGGTGACGCTTGCTTGTTGTGTGCAGGGGGCGTCGTAGAATATCCGAAGCAGTTGAATGTGCAAGCAGTAACGATGATGCAAAGCAATTCAGCGGGGGGCACAGTAGTCCATACGAGAGAGATTGCGCTGTATGTACGTTGGGGTGGGGTGTTAGAGGAAGGGGTGAATGGGTTAATGGCATACGTGGGTGGGAGGAATGCATGTATGTGGATATCGCCGAGCGTCGGAGTTGGTGATGTGTTGAAGTTGATGGAGAGAGAGATGGGAGAGAGCATAGGAGGGCGACACGTGTGGTATAGTCTGAAGTTTGACCGGGGGTTGTTAATGCCACTGGTGAAAGATGAGGATGTTGTGAAGTTAGTCAGAGGCAATGATGGGCATGCATACGTGTATGTTGCTGGGGAGGAAGGCCCTCGTGCCGATCAAGTGGTGGAACGTCAAGAACTACAAGTTGGTGATGGGGGTGCACGTGAGGCAGGTGCGGGGGCTATAGGGGCGGTGGGGGGCATGGGCGATGATGAAGGACGAAATGGTGACAGTGTTGCCTGTTTGCAGAGCACTGCAAGGTAATTCATGCTACATTTGAATATGGTAGAGGTGAATTTTGATATGTTGTTGGCATAGCATTAGGATAGTTGAATATGTTAATTGATGCTGATGCATTAATCAGATATATATGTAGGGCTGATGGGTTGCTCGGAACGAAGGAGGCCACACAAGCCGGGGGGAATGAGGAGAGAAGGGTGGCGCAGTTGAATGTCATGGCAGATGATGTTGTAGCTGACTCTGACTCGGCGTCTGAGTCTGAGCAAGATGAGGAAAGAGTAGTCTGGGCGCGATCTGGAGTGGAAGCGGAGGCGTACTTAAGGAGGAGGTCAATTTGGAAGAATGTGATAAAAGGAAGAGGGCAGTTGTTCCCGTCCGCCGACGCATTTAGGTGTACGATATGGAAGTACGCGATAGCAAACAGGTTTGAGTATATGTTCGAGCGAAACTGCTTGCAACGAATTGTAGTGAGGTGTACTGCAGAAGGATGCCCTTTCTACATGTGCGTTAGGGGACACCGGAAGATGGACGGAATGATTGTGAAGGACTTTACAGGGGAGCATGTGCACAGTGTTGGGGTGCAATGTCAAATGGGGAGGTGGGGCCGTAGAAGGATGAGGGCGAAGCTACTGGCACGGCTGATTGATGGGAAGGTACGACTGTGTATGGAATACTCACCGACTGAGCTCATGAAGGACTGGAGCTAGAGCTGGGGATGAGAATGACATACATGCAAGCGTGGAGGGCACGGGAGTATGTACGTATGCTTGTGATGGGAAGACCGGAGGATCACTACAAGGTGTTGCCATGGATGTGTGCAGCGATTGTGAGAGCCAACCCTGATTCAAGAGCATTCTGTGAGGTAGAAGGTAGTAGGTTCAAGCGATTGTTTGTCGCGTACGGAGCGTCGCTGAATGGATTCATATTGGGATGTCGGAAGCTGGTGTTTGTGGATGCCACGCATCTGAGTGGGCCGTATGGGGGGACTTTGATGGCCGCAACTGCGTTGGATGCTGATAACCATTTGTTTGATGTAGCGTACGCAGTTGTTGCAGGGGAGAACAAAGAGGATTGGTTGTGGTTTTTGACAGTTGTACATGAGTGTATAGGAGGCCTCAAGCCTGTTATAATGTCTGATAGGAATGAGGGAGCTTTGTATGCAGTGGTGAAGGTGTTTGGGGTGGAGAACCACAGTTACTGCGTAAGACATCTGAGGGAGAATTTTTTGGGAAGAGCAGCTAAACTTGGAATCAGGAGGGACGCATCGAAGGATTTATTGAAGGAAATGTTCAATCGGGTGGCATATGCTCCAACGGCGGCTGAGTATGAGTTGGCCTTAGCAGAGCTAAGGAAGTACAAGCGTGAGTTAGCATGCTGGGTGGAGGACAATGAACCAGAGCGGTGGGTACAGTCGAAGTTCTTGAAGGAGAGGTGGGGGAACCTGAACAACAACCCCATAGAAAGTTGGAACAACTGGATGTGTGGGCTGCGACAAATGTCCATCCCGAGCCTGATAAGCGGGCATCTGCAGAAGTTGGGGTCTAAGATGGTCAATCGGAAGTTTGGTGTTGAGAAGTGGAAGAATGGTGTCGGTGAAAGGATAGAGAAGAAACTGAAGAAAACTTATGAGAACATGGGGTCCGTTATGGAGGTGCAGCGGTTCAATCGTGGAATTGGGGAGTACAGTGTGCGGTTGTCAAATGACCGCTGTTTGGTAGTGAGACTAAGTGAGGGGACATGTAGTTGCAAGTGGTGGCAGCTTCGTGGACTGCCGTGCGTGCATGCGATGGCTGTCATTGAGCGGGAGAAGTTCAATGTGTATGACTATGTCAACCCTTGTTACAAGGCCCCCATGCAGAGGACTATTTATATGAATGTTATGCATCCGATGGAGACTCATGATGTGGGAATTGTTGATGGTGATACAGGGCATGTTGTTGGGGGCGATGAGCTAGATGAAGACTTCAACAGGCGCATACTGCCCCCAAAGAATCCACGGGGAGCAGGGAGGCCAAGAAAGAGAAGGATTGAATCTCAAACCCAAGGGGTGAAAGCCCGTAGGTGTTCTAAATGTGGTGAACTTGGGCACTATAAGAACACCTGCCGCAACCCGCGTGCGGATGTTGATGCCGACTACGTCGGTGACATTGTCCCGGTGGAGGAATTGTTTAGTGGGAACTACCCACATTGAGTATCTGTGCTGAATGTTGATGTGGGGGACAGTGGCGGTGTGCATGTGCAACTTGGAGTGCTACACAGTGCAGTCCGTATGTGCTGAGGTTCAGGTGGTTGAGAACGGTACACGGTTTGGTTGGAGAAGTTTCGCTAGAGCATATGTAATTGTACGCAAGTAATTGACATGTAATGTTTCATCTGTTACAGTACATGGTTGTGTATATATGTAATTGTGCCCATGTAATGGTACTCATCCTATTTGACATTGTTGTGGATTCAATT